>PVJO010001603.1:127975-167226 GCA_004026905.1 Hystrix cristata
CAGTCTATTGTGCCCTCCTCCATCTCCCACTATGACAAAGTCATCCGGCCTCAGGCATGAGGTTTTTGGTACTTATCCAGGGAGTGATAGGTAAGGCACCAACACTGTCTGCTACTCTTATTTTTTTTAATGCACTTTAAGACCTGGATATGAGACGTTTCAACTTCTCTCTTTATAGAATGATCTCCTGTTGGAGTGGTGCGAAAGGCAGAATGATGTACTAGAGAGAAAAGGCACGGTTAAAGACATCGGGACATTCACAAAACAGATTTATTTCCAGCTCAGCAGGAGGCAGCCATGTCTCTCTAAGTGTTGATTAAACTGTTCCCCCTTGGTGGTTCTCTTGTTTGTCTCATTCATGTTGTTCTCATTTACCTCCTTTTGGTTTGGGAATTTGCCAGCATGGAACTTGTTTCAGCGTCTACACTGATTAGATACGAGCTTATGTTAAACTGGAAGCCAATAAACATTTGGCTAGGGAACTTGTGGGCCTCATTAACCCAAAACAGGGTTTGGGGCTGAAAATGCAAATAGAGCGGGAAGGTTCTGATGCGTGTATGAACACTAGACCACAGTGACTGTCCTTCTCGGGCGGTGGCCCCACACTGCACGTCTTAGGCTGACACCAAGGAAAGTCCCCCCGAAGGGCGACTGAACATGTGCACCATAGTGGTCCTGACTGATCTTGCGCTAACTTTGAGGTTTCGATGAGGTCAAGAAGCAACAAATACAGTTGAAAGACTCAGGTTTAAAAGTAAAGAAAAAGTATATTAAAATTCTGAGCAAAGTGTTTTTACCTTGTGACCTTAGGCAACGTACTGAAACTCTCTCATTTCCCCCAGAGAGCTGGGGTAAAAGTTCTCCATCTCAGCTTATAGCGAGGATGAAATAAGGACACCATATCTCTAGAACTGAATAGGGCCTGACTTGCATGCTGTGCTCCAGAAAAGCATCTTCCATTGTCTTTTCTGTTTAGAAAGATGGCTACTTTCTTATTTTTATTATAAACGTATTGAAAGAAAGAAATTAAAGAAAGAAAAATGTACTGTTTGCTTTCTGGTACAGCTAACATAGCCTATACTTTGCAGGCAGCTGCTTCTCTGAATGCCACATCATTATGGAAAACTTTCATCCACATAGTCTGGGTTTCAGTGCCATGAGGTGTTTCCCACAAAAAGGAGAGAAAGTCAGTCCCACTATTGTCTGCTGGAGTGTCCACATGCAGTCAGAGTCTCCCACAGCCCTGCTAGTGGGGAGCTTGTCTGTGTCTTTCCTCCATTACTCAAGGTCTTTAAAATTAGCTCCCCCCTCAAATTTTAAGTAGGCATAGATTCTCTTCATTCATTAGATCAAAGACTTGCAACTGTATTTAGTCATATTTTCAAGCAATGTGCTTTGCAGTGGGTTTAAGGTGGGAGTATTTTAAAATCGTATCTTGGTCTAACACTATTTGATGTCAACATAGACAATAAAATACGTCAGCAACTCTGCTATTAAACATTGTATAAATATCTCTTGTGAATGCATCCCCTATTGACTGGAATGAATATGTATATTTTTTGAGAATTTTTTTCTTTGAATATGTATACTTTTGTGAACAATTGGGAAGAGTTTTAAATGTTTTATTTCTTGACCTATAATTCTACTTCTAAGGCTTTTCCCATACAGCAACCACTCGCACAAATGCGGCGCTACACGTGTGTAAAGATGTCTGTTGCATCATTACAGTAGTGAAAATTTGGAGGGAAACACTAAGTATAAACTGATGGAGGGACTCCTAAATATGCTGTACGATGGAGTACTACCAAGGCATTCAAATGAATAAGGTAGATTCAAAAGGACATGGAATGTCCTCCATGACATGCTGATGAGAGGTTAAAAACGCAGCCTGCAACTGCAAAACAATATGTCATGTAGGACCCCATCTTGTGTTACGGAATCAGGCCCATTTTGCACTTCACGCTATGTGCCAATCACAGAAAACAGTATATTCTGCAGAAGAGCAAGTGTTTCCTGATGCGACAGGTAAGTGTGGAGATGAGAGAAAGTCTCAAATCTGCCTCCCCTAGGATGGAGTTTAAGGGTATTTATGGGATAAAGAAACAAGGTGGTCTAAGAGTGAGGAAAGGCAATTGGAGGTAAAATGAAGTACTGGTGGTCTGTGCATGCCTAAACTTCATGGCTCTTCATAGGATGTGTGTTCAGAAAATGCAGGCTTTGATCGGAGGGCAGACTTCCCGGCCTGCTAAGGGTTAAGGTCACGCATTGGACTCTCAAGCAGGCCTGAGTGGAGCCTGTTTTGAAACAGTTTGAACTAGACAAAAGCAGCCTCCAGTTTTCTGAAATGCAACTGTTATAATTCTCTTTATTTTTATTATAAAAGCATATTATTTTGTAATTAAAGAATAAGTGTACCTAACACACCCCCATCCTCTGTAGGCAGTCAGTCACTTCTCTTAATGCCATGTCATCATGCAATACTGTTGTGTTCCCTTAGAAAGAATGGAAAGAGAAAACTATATTTCTGGCACTTACAGAAAGTACAAAGAAATTTCAGTTCATTATATAAGTAGTTATAATCTTCATCAGCTTAAACATTATGAGGCAGAATCTATGAACCTTGCTATTTTTATCATATGTTTATTCTTCCGATCATTTTGAATGTGGAATGTTTTCATTTCTTCTGAGACCATCCCAGATTTAAGTCTGAGAAATCATCCTGATGTTTTAACAGTTCAGGAGATTGTGAGTACCCATTTTTGCCCCAATGTTTCATTCTTAGAATTTTTGAGGTTTCTTGCCATCTTTTGGTTGGTTGGTGGTTTTTAATTCAAAAGCTCAAATTTATACAAGTTCCAACATCCATTTGTAATGTTAATTTTAAGAAACAGTTAAGCCTTTCGTATGATGGCCAACCAAGCAGAAAGAACCCCAAAGCCATTGAAGGCCTGTAGAAAGTAGCCGGAAGCTAAACATGATAGTGGATGGGGCAGGTAAGTGAATCCTGCTACACATGCTGTTACTTTAGCCTACCAACAGGCTGCCGAGACGATGCCTGACCATAGGAACTGGTCACTGTCAGAGCTGGAGGAAGAGAATCAAGAGGCTGTGGTTGGATGTCACCTATGTCCTCCACTGCCTATGAGCATAAAGAAAATATTGAATTGTTTAAAAATCACTATTGTCTTTAGATTAAACCAATTACATGTGAGTGTTTTTTCCATCTGATCTTCCTGGGTGAAGAAAAAAGTGCCTAGAAAAACTCTGGGAAATTGATCTTATCTTTATCATATGCAAATCAACCAGGAAAAAAATTCTTCCCTTTGAACGTTTTGTGTTTGATTGAGGGAATAAAGTCAGAAGTCTCACAAATACTGAGTTGACTTTGTTGTTCTCAAATTTTCTTCTTATTGACAAATGACTCTGACTAATTTTACTATGACTCAAGAAATGTGTTTCTTGAATTTGAATGTATTAAGTCCATCTTTCAAATTGTCAGTGCCTAAAATCATTGCTGATTTATGATCCAGATCCTTTAGATCTCAGAGAATTAGTGAGTAAAATGGAGGAAAATCTACTGAATTAAATCTCCTTTCCGACTGGCATTCTAGCTAAAGAAAAGGAACATGCTAATTATGTTATCTAGGCATGGAGTTGGCAGAGATGACAGCAAGTTAAATCACCAAATTCTTTGAGAAACTCATCCTTTAAAGAAAAAAGAATGCAGCATTTGGTGTGTGGATTGGGAGACACCCTTGTAAGGACTGGGGCGGGACAGGGCGACAGGTAGGCCGCTGAATGGGATCACAGCAAGAAGTAGGGGCTACTGTTGGCTTGAGAACCTGCATCATCAAACCACCCCCAGTTCCTAGCTGTAGGACCTAAGGGAATTTGCCCCACTGGGTTTTGGACTTGCTTGGGAACTGTTATTCCTTTCTTCTTTCCAATTTCTCCCCTTTGGAATGGAAATATGCATCCTATACCTGCTCTACCATTATACTTGGGAAGGGCGTAATGTCTACAGGTTCATAAATTAACAGCTCGAGTGAAATTTTGCCTCAGGATGAATCATATCTTGAGTCTCCCCCATATCTAGTTTAAACAATATGAGACTTCAAACTTAAATTTTTAAGAAATAGTTGAATAAGTTAAAACTTTGGAGGTAATTGGGATAAAACAAATGTGTTTCACGTGGGAGGACGTGATCTGGGAAGCTGGAGCAAATACTAACAATATTTGCGTCCCCTCGGAATTCCCATGTCGAAGCCTAATCAGCAATGTGATGGTATTGGAGGTAGTCTTTAGGAGGTGAGCAGGTCATGAGGGTGAAACCCACTAAAATGGAATTCATGCTATTATAAAAGAACTTCCTCTGGCCTTAGTGAACAAGAACAAAATAAGAAATGGCCATCTATGAATCAGAAAGTAAGCCCTCACCAGACATGCAATCTGCCAGCATCATGACTTTACAGGCTCCAGAACTGTGAGAAATAAATTTCTGTTTTTCATAAGTCACCCAGATAATGGTATTCTGTTATAGTAGCTCTGCCTACAACACTTAGTAAGTGGTCAGTAAATTATAGGGAAAAAATCCTCTTTGAAAACAGAACCAATTTGCTCAGGGTACATCTTTATAAAATCTTTGTAGTGTGAAGTTGATATCCAAGTTGTACAGTCACATCTCCCTCCTCATACTATGTCCAGGGACCTTCAAGATTCTTCACAGGGACTCCTGTGTGAAGTAGAGCCGGTGGGAGGGTCAACACATAGGAGGTGACAGTGAAAACCAGGCACAGCTGCCCGAGGAAAGCTGCGCACTCTGTGTTGGAAATCTTTCCTTTTATAACTAGAAAACACATCTATGAATTTTTCAGCCAAATTGGTAACATTAAAAAAAAAACAACATGTCCCTAGATAAAATGAAAAAATAATTAAAAGCATGTGGGTTCTTTTCCATGCAATACTCTTGAAGAGCACGTGTGGCCGACGCTTTGTAGTAAATACAAGAAATTGGTCTCGAACCAGATCACTGGCACAGAGAGGGATGCAGGCCTGGAGGTTGGGCACATAGCCTGATAGAAATGGAAGCCATGGAGGGGACAAGCATTGTGGGATCGTTATGTGGGGAGAGGAAGCTTCAAAAATCCAGCGCAGTAGTAAGTGATGAATAGCTCAATAGTGAAAGACTTTCTTCTCTACTAAACTGATACGGCTTTCATCACTGTGCATTGTTCAAGGGCAGAACTCAAAAGACTTTTAATTCTAGTCGTAGAATCCTGGCCATATGTCAGATTATCATTAATTTTCTACCACCAGATCCAAAATTATATTTCTTGGTGACGGGCTATATGCGTGCAATGTTTCTATAAAACTGGCTTGTCACAGAAAACCCCTACTGAGAAAACACCCATTCTTCAGTCTTCCCCAGCTTAGCAGCTCAGTGTTGAGGGGATTCTGCCATGCTGCAGGCCTCTAAGGGCTGCCACCTCTCAGTCCAGAACGATGACAGCACGTGCTTTTGCCAGTGCTCACTCGAACGATCATGTTATAAGAAAGATTCTGTGTTGGAAAGTATTCTATTGCAAGGAACACAAAACAGACCGCAGAATTCCAATTAACATGATGAACTACACATACAAATTGTTCCAAACGATTCTATGTCCTCACTATTTCTATATGTGTCAAAATGTCTATTACAGAAGCTTTGAGGGGAGCCTAAAGAGCAAGAGCAGGAAGGAAAAGTGCAACCTGTTGGTCTGGGATGAGAGCCAAGAATGGAGACTTGCCAAGTAAGACTTGACTCTGTGCCGGACCAAAATGGGCAGTCCGGTCACTTCCGGGGCCTCAGGCAAGTATTCCTGTCTGTCCCAGCGGGGAGACAGCTGAGACTGGAAAGAACCCTGAGAGTGAACATCACTAACTGGCTTGTAAAGTGGCAAGCCAAACTTACTCGATGAGTTCCAAGGCCCTGGAACAGGAGAAAACAAGGAAGAGACAGTGACCCAAGAGCCAAACATGAAACCAGAAAATCCTTAAATCTTAGGTGTCCGGTGTCCAAAGATTAGCAAATCTATTGTTCTTTCTAACTACCAGCTACAATTTTAGTATCTTTCCAGTCTTCTACTAACTTGGTTATTTAAAAAAAAAAAAAGTAATCTTCCTTTTCCCCATATCACTGCACAATTCTTTTCTTATAAAATCAATATTTGACCCAAGCCATGACAACATGTCTGGGATTCCTACCATTGTGGTTCACATTTTACTATCCAGCTTGTTTATGAATAAGCTTGTGCACAGGACAACAGAGATTCAAGACCAGCCACCACCTGACTGACTGCAGGGAGGAGATGAATGTGCTGAGGAGCACTCGCCTTTTCTCCAGGCTTCCTGTTCCTACACGTCATGTGAGTGACAGCAGGAAGGAAGCTGAAGCTTAAATCATCCATCTTGTTTAAGCAAAAGACTGGATCAGTGACTGAGCTGGTTACTTCCTATGATTATGAAGTTTGTATTTCATTTTCACAGTATTTTTAATAGCAACTTTATGCTAATTCAACATATGCTTACTGTATAGATAATTATCTCTAAAAATATCGGTACGTATGGAATTTTTCAGATGATTAATGGTTTAAATTATGGATCAGTTTCAATTATCTAGGCATTACTGATCCAAGGTCAGGCTTTGGGCACCACACCTCTTCATTTGTGTGCCTTTTCATCTTGGAGGCATAAGAGAATTTAGAGTTCATTCTCTCTCTGATTCTCTTGACAGACAAGGACACTAAGGCCTACGAGGTTAGAACGAGTTATCCAAGTTCTTACAACAAATTACAGGAAAGATGTGGGTTCCATTTCCTCGGTTCTTCAACCAGTGTTGGCTTTTGTAGAAATGATAGTTTATAAAACAAACTATGAATGTAATTGCTATGGACAAGTGGTCTTGAATTTGCACTATAAGACACTCATTACTGCCTGCCCGTCTGCTCATGCCCACCCTAACGGAAATCGCCCACCCCAAGCCCTTCCGCCTGAGCGGCCAGATGTTGTACCATGTGACTCTTCCATTCCCACCGCTGTCAGTTAGCTCAGAGATAATCACCCAGCCCTTACAGGGTTCAGTTGCAGAAAGATTTACAAGGTAGGGTAGGATAATCAGACTCTCCCTTGAGAGTGAACCAAGAAACAGAGGGACACTGCCATTTGGAGGCGGGATCATGGAGTCAAAATAAGAGTCGGATGCAAGATCACAACTATGGCAAACCAAAACCACATGCATTCAGAGTTGTGAGAAAATAAGGATCAAGAGCATGCAGAGAAACTAATGAGTGAAGAGAAGAAAAAATGGATAAGGCATGCAGAGTTCTACATGGCCCAGCTACAATGGCAATAACTACCACAAAAACCAACTGTTATTAATAACAGCTGCTAACAACTGTATGCCAGGCACTATCTTTAGTGCTTTTCCTGTATGCACTCATTTTAACCCTCACAACAACCGTTGGGGTGGATATTAATGTTATCTTTACTTTCAGATAAATAAATTGAGAGCCAGAGAGGTTGGTTAACTTACTGAAGGCCACACAGCTCGCTTCACTGCCATAATGCCTGCCTGTCTGTTTGCATCCTACATGGCAATCCCAGATATAGTCCTTTTTTTAGTTATTGGAAATTTAGTTACTTAAACACAATAAAAATAGAATATTTGTGGGAATTGGGCTTGAAAACCCCAGGAATAGTGTATTCATTTATGTAGTTAAGTTCTAATACTCTTTCTTTGCCCTTACTTGAATTAGTTTGAGTTGAAATCTCCCAGGCAGAACCCCAAAGGATAACGATCAAAAAAGACACGAGGGAGAACTTTGAAAAAGGACAAGCTGAAAAGTGAATTCTTTTGATTCGAGTCTGAAAGCATATAAGACAGGGGCAGCAGGAGGAGGCAGAGTGGAAAGGCAGGTAGTTAAACACAAGAGTCCGCCTGCCCAGCATCTAACTGGTGCTCATCAGGCTTCTGCTGATGATTCGGGAGTTCGCTGGATGAGCAAAGAGACCAGGCAGATGGCACGGACTGTGTCGCACCCAAGCATGGATGTGGGCACGGGCCCTGCTCACCTGGTTTCTGCACCTTGTCAGAGTGGACTGCAGGGGTCCCCGAGGAAGGGTGTGTGCAGCTGCATATCAGGAGCACGTGGTGTGTCTCGCCATCAGGGAACTTTGGGAAACACGGCCCTGATGATCCTGTCCCATCGCATCTTTACACTGACCCTTTCAGATTGACAATACGCTTATATTCCTTTGTCGGGTGAGAAGGGGAGTTTTAAAGGGATTCAGGGTCTTCACGGGTTCAATGTGCATAGCACCCTTATCCCAGTGTTTTCATACCTGCCAGCCTGGAAAAAATACACATCAAAAAATAGTACTGAAGCGGGGAAAGGAAGCTCAAAAAATGTAGACACAGGACCTCAAGTGTCCTCCTAGGGTGTGCAGGCTGTGAGAAGTGGGCCTCGTTGTATCTGTCCCCATGTCCCACTTTCACTTCTGCTGCCCTGACTTGTGAATGGGGAACATGCAGGTAGGATTATGGTGGGGGAGGAACGAGGATACGGGAGTGAGAAGTTAGCAGTTCCTCTGAAATTATCTTTATTCTGAAAGGTAGCCCCATCTCCACGTCTGTCTAGGAGAGACTGTATATGAGTTGAGTCCCCACGCTTGTTTTAGGCATTACTGCTTATTTCCTTATGGTGATTAGTAATAATGTCCCAAAAGGAAAAGGACCTGTGATTTCCTTGGGAAAACAATGAGGAAAGTGTTGTGGTTCTGAGTCCTTCTGGTTGAGATTTAGGCAATTTATTTGATATAGTCTTAATTTCTCTTGTCTATCCGTGAGGGTGACCATAACCACCTCTTGAAGTTGCTTTGAAATTTAATGAAGTATGTCTGTAAACCACCTTCCATGAAAAATCCCTCACAAATGCTGGCTCCTTTTTCATATATTCCCTCTCAAACTACATCCATCCTTCCATCCAGTTCCTGTTAGCTTTTTACTAAAGTGGGCTATAGCTCATAGTCAAGCCTTACCTGATTGGAGCCCAGAGGAGAGAAGCAAAGGCAGAGTTGCTATGGGTACTGGTTTTCACACACAACAGAGCAGCCAGCCACATGTAATAACTACCCCCAAGCTGGGTCTCAGTGTACAGAGAATAAATCTCTGATCGAAAACTCCATATGTGATTCTTGGGTCTATGTTACATTAGATTTGGAAGTGGCTACCTTCCCTCTGTCTGAAAGCCTTAGGTGTGTGTCATCTCCTTGCCTTGACTTTCTGGCAAAAAAAAATTTCTTTTAACTAGCATATTACACAAGTATTTTGTCTGCCTTGGTTATCTTTCTGTAAAATTAGTAAGTTCTTCTTTAAAGCCTTTTCTCCATTTATTCTTCAGGTCTTGCTAAATACTGTGTTATACAACCAGTGTCTGATGACCTCCTCCCTCTCAGCATATATCCTAAACGCTTTGGTTAAGAGTTTTACTGAATTAGTTAGTTTCCTACATTTGGTACTGTATATGTAAGTTGTTTTGTTTCCCTTGAAGATAATTATACATAATTTCTGAGGAAAGACTATATGATTGCTACTACGAAGCTGTCTACTCTTTGTATTAGTCAGCTTATCGTTGTTGTGACAAAATACCTGAAAAAGTCAGTTTAAAGGAGGAAAGATTCTTTTGGCTCATGGTTTCAGAGGTTTCAGTCCATAGTCTGTCAGCCTGCTGTTTCAGAAACTGTGGCAAGGCATTTCCAATGATGGAAATGTAAAAAGCTCTCACTTCATGGCAGACAGGAAGCAAAGAGTGTGAAGAAGGGGCCAAGGATAAGACAGACCCTTCCAAGGTGTATCCCCAGTGACCTACTGTCTCCAACTAGGCCCCACTTCCTAATGATTCTACCACCTCCCAATAATGTCATCGTATTTGGAATCTATTAGTGGATTAATCCTCTGATGAGACCTCACAATACAGTCATTTCCCAAAAGTTCTACCTCTGAACAGTGCTATATTTGAGACCAAGCCTTCAATACAAAGGCCTTTTGGAAGATAGTTAAGATCATAGCCATAACACTCTTCTACAGTAAAATGATGTCTACAGGATCAAGGGCATGGTTAAAAAGAATGCAGACTTGAAATCACTCTGACCTGTGTTTGATTTCCATCATTTAAAACTTACATTGTCATTTGATCTTCCTGAGCCTCAGTTCTTCTTCTGTAAAACAGGACAATAATGTCCTGCATATTCATTTATTGTGCGTATGAGTCAAGCGTCAAATGTCCCTGCAGGGGCTCCCCCAATCTTTGTCTTTTCACTGGCGTATCTCATGAACCCTAAACAGTACTTGCCTGTGGTAGATAACAACAATATTTGTTAAATAAATATGAAATCAATTAATATTTATTAAATAGATACTGAATGGATGGATGCATAGTGTACAGATGGAAGATGAATGAATGAATAAACACTAAATGTCGTCTGGATAAAACCCCATAATACCAGGACAGAGACCTCTCCAGCTCCAACCCAAGACAATGTAAACATCATTAATGGGACTGATGGCTCCCGATGGCTCTTTCGGCAACCCTGAACCTGTCTTCTTCCCCTCCTGGCCTCTCTCTGGTGTCTTGCTGTTCTCCCAGTTAGGCATCCCCAATTGGTTCAGGCTTTGTAACACCCTGCTGGCAGGCCTGACTCCACCTGGCACTGCCTGGCTACTGTGTGCTGGCTGTACCGGGAACAAGACAATTCCCAGTGACCCAAATGGGATGCAAGTCTGGGAGGAAAGTGAAGCTGGTTCCCTTTAACGCGGGATCCCTTTCCTTCAAGTCAGGGCTGCTGTGGTACCCCACCCTTGCTAAGTGACAAGTCTATTGAGAGTCTAAGTGAGCACTGTCTCGAAAGCAGACGCTGCCTGCTCCCAGGTCCTCACAGGACAACTCTCGAAAGCATCGTTATCCCTGCAAGCTGGGCCATAGCGAGTCCTCCCGTCCAACATGGCAGAGCAGCAGCGCCTCGGCTCTGGCTCTGGGACAGTGTATCTCTGTGACTCGACCTTCCCTTTTTTCCTCCAGTGAAATCCACTGACCCTCCGAGCTGGGGCTGAGCTTCAGGCCAGAGGGGGCCCGCCTTGCCGGACTTCCTTCCAGGAGGGCAAAGGCCGGGCCATCCCGCGAGTGTTTTCCAAATCTGGAGCAAATTACACTGTGCCGCCTGTCACCTCAGCTCCGGCTCTCTAATAACCCACATGCTTTTATTTGGTTAAAAATGAATATCAAAGGCAACCATAAAGGAGAATAAGCAGAGAGGAGACATCACAGAAAGGGCCTTAGGGTATGGAGGAGAGAGGAAGAAGAGAAAGAAACCAGGGGCCCCTTGCTCCTGGGAGGACAGTGTACCCCCAGGAATAAACGGGGGACCGAGGGCCGACTGAGCCTAGGGTTTGTTTCTGTGCTAGAAGCTCCTGCCTCTGTTGCTTTTGCCTCTGGCTGCATGATCTGCACAGCCCACAGAGCGTGGAGGATGAAGAGAGGATGCGAAACGCAGGCCCACGAGGACGGCGCTCCTCAGAGCGGGCGGTCTTGGGCCTTCCATCTGTGCACACCCCGTGCCGGTGCCGCAGTCCTGCGTGTGTTTTCAAAGCACCCCGTGTCTGACTCTCATTGGAAAATAAGAGAAGACGTGTCCTCTGCTTTAGTGTTGCCCGCATGCTGCCACTTGGCAGGTCTTCAAGATTTTATGACAAATAGTAATGAATAATTAACTAATCATTTGAGCCGCTACCAAAAACCTGAAGACAACAGCATAGCTTCAGCTCGCGCCACCCAGACAGGCCTTGACAGTGTCTCTTCTTTTTATAAAGGCTGGCAAGATGCAGCCCTCTGATGGCACCTGCCAGACCTGCGGGGGACCAGATCACTACTTTCTGCACTCCGCTTCTCATTGGGCAGCTCCCAAGAGAGTGAGGCAAACACAGCTGGTGTCTCTGTGCTCAATCCTGCCACACTCTTCTGTTAGAGACCAAGATTTGGGTGGCCCAGAAGTTCTGTTAGCTTTACCAGAGCAAGGTCTCTGCCTGCCCTCCCTGGAGGGGGCGGGGGGATTTGGTGCTGATGACATTTCGATTGGCATAACTGAGAGAGGGGAGTATTGCTCCTATTGGCATCTAACAGGTAGAGGCCAGAATTCTGCTAAATGTCCTACACTATTACAAGACAGCCCCTCACAACAAATCATTATCTCACCCAGAAGTGTCCACCGTGTGGTAGAGTGACAGAGCACTGTGTCTGTCTATCATGTTCCTGTGCATCCTGTTGACTACAGTGAAGCCAGGACCAAAGACTCTTGGGCTCCCTCGAGTGGTGACTCGCACGATGACAGCAAAGAAGGGTCCATAGCGGGAGGCGTGTGTGTGTGTGTGTGTGTGTGTGTGTGTGTGTGTGTGTGTGTATGTTAAACAAGTCATTGTATCCGTCACAAAATATGCTTTGGCTAATGGTGACAGCAATTTTTTATGAATCATTAATGAGCCATTTTCTTTTCTCTGTGCTGTTAGCGCTATACAGAAGCCTTTGAATTGAGAGAGCAGATTTCTTTCTGATTTAGTCAGAGTGTTTATTTTTTGAAATATGTTCTTCTCATGGAGAGTAGCAGTTGAGTGTGAATTTATGTGATTTCTTTCTGTTTGTTTTCTTCCTAAATGGAAACTCCAAAAGCTCCCATCATGTTTCCCTGCCCCCTGTGGGAAACAGAACATTGAGAAACCTCCAGGACAGACAGCTCATGGATGATGCGTCCACTTAGACTGTTCAAGAGGGGAGAGAGAGTAAGGGGTGGGAGACCAGTTTTCTATGCCAATTCTGGTCTTTGAGCCAGAACTAGAGCAAATTTTGCAGCCATACAGAGACCCACATCTATCTTGTTTATGACAGATAACTTGGTTTCCCAAACCAAGCAATAATTTTAATGGACTATTTAAAATCTAACTAACCTTTCTCATTTATCTGGCAGCCTGTCATCACATCACTCCCATGTTTATAATCATAATGATAATACTATTTATTAAGTTTCTCATGCAGGTACTATGTCACATTTATTAACTTGTCTTTTCCTCATAGCAATCACATGAAGCAATATTACTGCATTTCATGAAAGAGGAACTGGAGACATAAGAACATAAATAACTTCACAGGTTCAGTGAGCCAGCAAGTAAGAAAGTGGAGCAAGAATCTAGGTTTACTAGGGCCCAAAGCATGCTATCTACCCCACTGGAGGGTCCACGGCTCAGTCCACGAGGACAGGAGCCTGGCTGGCCCTTGGGGTTCCCACCAGGCTCCCCACCTCCCCTCTCCTGCCTCCGTTCTTGGGATCCTCTGCAGAAATCCTGCATCCCGAGGCCATTGCCTCGCACAGCCTGCATCAGCTGCGCTTTCTCACCTTGGATCTATGGGCTTTTTTTCCTGGGAAGAAACACCCTCCTTTTTCTTCCCAACACTTCATATTCTGTTTTTGTTCAAAGCCCAGTTCCTGCCTCTACCACGAAGCCCCCGCTAAGCCTTTCCACCTTGAGAACGTGCATTGTCTGGCTTTGGATGAAAGCCTCTCCAAATCCAAAGCTCTGGCTCTTTCCAAATATGGCATTGCCTAAACGGGGGAATAATTCCTCTCTTCCATTCACCGGATTCACAACTGGAGGCCTCAGGACGTCTTTGCTATTGGCAAAATAAGTCTAATAGACTAAACTAAAACACCCAGCCCACTTTACAGGGTTGTT
This sequence comes from Hystrix cristata, assembly GCA_004026905.1. Lineage (NCBI taxonomy): Eukaryota > Metazoa > Chordata > Mammalia > Rodentia > Hystricidae > Hystrix > Hystrix cristata. Next base: position 141,789 of record PVJO010001603.1, read on the forward strand.
GCAATCAATAAATGAGATGATAAAAGTGAAAACTCTTTGTCAATGTAAAGTGTTGGTCGTCCTTGTCTTTCTTAATTTTTATCAGTTTCATTTTTCTTTTTTCTTACTACTCCCAGTCTTGTGTAGAGCAAGTCACTGGTGATGATGGGGAGAGAAATAGCCTTTTTCTGCTTTCAGGACTTATGTTGTAAAAATGCTATGTTCTTCCAGCAGCCTTAGACCCCACCAAAAGGTTTAACAAAGGAGGAAGACAGCAAATAACTTCAGCCACTTGTACTGTCTGGATGGCATCATATATGCTAGAAAACATCAATTTGAATAGAACATGTGGGAAATCTATTTTATTATGCACTTCTATGTGGAGGGAGATTACAGATTTCCTTTGCTTTAACAGCATCACTGTCCTGATATTGACAAGTGAGAGAAATAACATTTTTTAGGGTATTTAGTAAATATATAAGGAAAAAATCATACTGGAAAATTTCATTGGAATTGCACAGATTTTAGAAATTAATTCAGAACAAATTAGCATCTTTACATTTGAATTTCTCCACCTAATAACAAGATGTAGCTCTCCATTCAGGTCTTCCATTTACTCTTTAGTGATTATGCTCATGAAAAGCTTGTATGTATTTAATTAGATTTATTCCTAGGTAGCTGCAGTTTTTCTTGCTATGACCATAGGTGGTTTTTTATTTAAATTATTATCACGGGTTTCATGTTCTTGAGTTTTGTAAAAACTGTACTATTGTCAGAATATTAACATTATAACATTTGTTAGCCACATATCTAGCATGCAGGAACCACTGTGGTTGGCCTTAGCAACAAGCAAATCCGACATTCTCCCTGCCTTTGGGAAGGGCTGCATGAAATTTAAACATGGTTATAACTAAAAGCATAATTAATACCGCAAACTGATTGCTATGGCCTTGTGTTTGAATCCCTAGAATTTTCCAATGTCGTTGGCATTGCCCTATCATCTGAGCCAAGAAGGTCCACAGTCCTAGGGAAATTCTCACGTTTAGGGGATGGAAATTTCTCTCAAATGAGAATCAAGAACTCTAAGAACCAAGGATAAAAATCCAATACACCTCTGCTTCTCTTACTGGTTGCTCGAACTCTTGAAGAATTCTGCCATGTGCTCCATGGTGTGTTGTGCTGGTCAGTGCCAAAGCACTGATTGTACGTGAAGATTTTTGACTAATTTAACTTGTGAATAATTTGAAACACAGAATTTGCATTTACACTTAGGAAAACATGTCGGGGCACCATTTGCAAGTTTCTCGATGGTCCCCAGCTGGTTGTGTCTGCCACGGTGTTCCCTGGGGAGTGTCTGAGACGCCTTGTGCACATGTGACCCCTCCGAATCCAGTTCCAGGTTATTTTTGCCATCCCCTGGTTGCTTATAGGTCTGTCCCGAAAGATACCTTAATGCTTTCAGTACATGTTTGTGTCATTTGTAATTACTGTTCCAGTGACCCTAAAACCCCACTTAAGATCAGACAAAATAGCTACTGAATCCCAAGTCACCACTCACAGCAAAGCAGGTGCAGACGCCGGACTGCAAAACATGGTTCTTGGTTTTCTGTGTGCCATGTTGGTGCTGTATGCAGAAATGGTGAGCTGCTCAATGCAATGTGGAGAGAAAGCAATGCATTTTTGGAAATGGTCCCATAGTGGGAGAAGGCTTGCTGGCCTAAAAGGCCTCCTGCTTGCTGCTGATAGAGACTCCTCTAGCGTGGCAAAGAATACCAATCCCAGGCTGAATTTTAGAAAGTCAATTCTTTGGTGATGGTATATCTGTCACCAAGTCCCGGGCTTTACTTTTGGATTATTTCTTCTTATCACCATGTCCCTCCATTCCCACTGCCACCTCATCGGATTTATTTAACAGATTAATCCATTCGTGCTCTCATTCAATGAACAATCAGCTCTATGCTCATTACTGTGACAAGCATACGGTTCCCTGGAGGAACTCACAATCTACTAAGGAAAGAAAATGAAACATCAATTACCAAACACTGGGGTAAGGACCATCATAAAGAATGGTGTGGGGTGTGACAGGACCAAGGCGAAGACTGGGTTTATCCATTCTAAGGGTCAGCTCTCTAATTCTTCAAACACAGAAAGGTTCTGGAGAAGGGGAGAAGGAAATTGGATTCTTAAACTGAACGAACAGTGGCAGGAGAGCAGATGTATTTAGACGTCAGGTGTGGAGTTTGGCTCCTAAAGATGATAGCAAGTTCAGGGAAAATGCAACAAGATAAGAGAAGGTGTGAAAAGTGAAGCTGGAGTAGCAAGGCAAGGCCAAGACAATGGCAAGCGTTACATGTTATTCCAAAGAATTTGGAGTTCATTATCCTTGGGGTGTGCAGACCCATGGAAAGATTTAAAGTAAAGGAATAGCATTATCAAATTTGTATTTTAAGAAGTTCATTTTGACTGCAGTGCTGTAAATAGATTATCTATACATGTATTTAAAATTTAATCATTATTATATATAGTAATATAATAATTACATATTATGGTTATTTAGTATATTGAGTTTGAGGTTTTTGTATGCTTTTCTTTTTTTCAAATCAGACATATAACTATCTGCTGCAGAAATAGCTCTGTTTCACAGGGTATTGACATCAATTAGCTTACCTAACATTTGTATTTAATTTTATGGATGGGTAATGTATTGAAATGATTCAAAAAGTACAAAGGAGATAGAATGAAAAGTGTAACTTCCACCCTGTTCCCTGGCCATCCAGTTCCTCTTCCCATAAGTGCCAATGGTATTAGTTCCTCTGCATGCTTTTATAGAAATTTTATAATTATAAAAATATATGTTCATACATTTCTTACTAGACTTTGAAAGATTAGTAGTAATACACAATCTGCATTGTCCATTGCCTTTTCTTTCTTACGTGACAATTTTATTTGGACATCTTTTTATGTTGTAGTGTTCAGCTTTTGGACCTTTGCTACAATTTATTTATCCATTCTCCAACAATGGGCATTCAGGTTATTTCCGTCTTTTGATTTTGCAAACAGTTCTACAATTAATAGTGATGCCATTGTCGCCTCACACATGAGCAGGTGCATCTGTAGGACAAATCCTTCCAAGTGGGATGTCTGGGTCAGAGGATGCCTTTTAGTAATTTTGATTCATATGGCCAAATTTCCCTCCATTGAAGTTGTATAGATCTACACTCCTACCAGACATGCTTCAGTTTGCCAACACAATGTGAGATCAAACTCTGGGTTCTCTATAATCTGATAGGTAAAACAACATTATCTTAATTTTGATTAGCATTTGCATATTACGAGGAAGGCTGAGCATCTTTACATATGAATGGGAGCCAATTGATGTTCTTGTCTTTGAATTATCTGTTCATATCTCATTTTGACTTTCATAGTGGGTTACTGATATTTCATGTATCGATACATAGAAGGTTTTTTGCTATTATAGAACCTAATCAAACATCTGTTTTATGCATTGAGAGTCTTTTTCCAAGTTTGTCATTTGTCTAAATTTGTTTGTTTTATTTATTTTATATATAAATACAGTGGTACCTTGCTTGTGAACTTAATTTGTTCTATGATTTTGGAAAGATGGCCACATTTGTGTTTGTGTAGGAAAGATGACCATGTCCATGTTTGTCACCCAATATGGAGTTTGCAAACAATAACAAAATTTTGCTAAACACTTCTGTTTGAGAACCAAATTGTTTGCAAACAGAAGCATTCATAAACAGAGGTACCACTACACATTTATCTATTTTGTATAATTACTTATTTTTCCTTATTTATATTTGTTTCTTTGACTTTGCCTGTGTTGATTTTTGCCTTTCAGAAAAAGTTTATTGTTAAGTAGTTAAATTTAGCCATCTTTTATTTTATGGGCCTTTGAACTTTGTCACAGCTTAAAAGCCTTTCCTAATACCTTTCCTAATGTAAGAGAATTAAAACCTTATGGTTTCTTCCATTACTTCAGGTTTTATTAGGGTAATCACATGAAATCAGTGCTATTTGACAATTTTTGACCTACAGGAAAGGTGATAGGGTTCAATCTAGCACATTCTAACCTTCGATTCGCTTGGAATTTATTCTGGTGCAAGGTACGAGGTCAAGTCTAACTTAACATTTTTACAGGTGTCATCTCAACTGAGTAACCCGTCTTTCCCTGCTGATTATTAATGCCACCTCTTGACACTTATTTCGTAAATAAAGTTTTATATATTTCTGATTTCCAAAAATCTGTCATTGGTCTTCCTGCCCATTCAAATTGCTGTCAGTTATTTAGACAACATCCTCTTATTATTCTTTTACAGAATGTTCCTCTTGTTTATTTTTCCATATGATTTAGAAACAAATGATCATTTTGTTTGCATTTTTTGTTAACATCACTTTGAATTTGTAGACTGCAAGGAAACTGTTCTTTCTGTCTTTCTTTCTTTCTTTGTGTGTTTTGTGTGGTGTTGAGTATGAAACCAGGGCCTCACAAGTGCTAGGCAAATTGCTCTACCACTGAGCTGTCCCGTAGCAGGATTTGTCCCCTTCTTATGATAGTACTTTTTCTGAACTGGCTTCTTAATAGTTTCCAGCCTCTGATTCGCTAATCTGTTCATTTCTGCGTTCTGCCACCTGACTAATCTGCCTCCACCATCTTCATTAACTCCTATCCCCAAGTTTCCCTAACCCACATCTTGTTTTTGTTTTCATCTCTCACCTTTCAGAAATCTGTCCTGTCCTCCTCTCACCCCTGTCGTAACCAAAAGTCTTGGTAAATCCGCTTGTCCATTCGGTTCACGTCCTCAAGTGAAATCTCCACCGCCTAGTGGAATTTTCCAGTTTGCTCTCCCTCCCATGAAATCACAGCTTGACCTCACCAGGAAACACTAAATTATGCATGGCTTTTCTTAACCACACATACTTAACCGGAGTGACTTAAGTTTCAAAAGCAGATAATTAAACATTTAATTACACTACACTAAACCCCAAATCTCTGTGGTTGAAATCATGATGCCTACTCAGATTTTTATGACTTTGGACCTGTATGTGCTTTAAATTCTTGTCTGTCTGTGTCATATAGCTCTATTCTTTCATCCAATCTATCACCATGTATGTATTGCAGGCCTACTGTGTGCCAGACACTTAGCTAATTATGGGATGTTTGTATCAGTTAATTATCAGTTATTAAGTTGAACAGTAGTAACAAATTACCCTCAATCATAGTGGGTTCTACCTATAAAGGGTTTGTTTTTTGCTCAAAGTACATGTCCTTCCCACTCAACCCTGTGCTCTAGATCTTCATTTCAGGATTCACTTCATTTCTGGTTAAAGGAGCAGTTGTATCTGGGATATGTTGGTCTCAAGGTATAGAGGAAGCATAGGATTAGCATACTTTTATTTGGCAGAGTATCTGCACCTGCAATCAACAAAATAATTTTCTCTAAGGTTCAGTATTCCACAGTTTCTTATTAATGTTTTCCTGTATGACAAATCAAAGATAACTTTATAATTGGGCTAACATGTTCACAGTTTTATTGGTTTCGAGGGCCCCAGATGACAACTTGTATTTGGGATGGGTTGTTCCTCTGTACAGATGGTAGCGTATGTCTCTATATTCACACTATATATATCTTTCTACAATACATGTAATATATGTAGTATTTTTTCTTTCATCTGAAAACATGGTGATATTTTCAAAAGAAGTAATTATACAGTAAGGGAATAGCTTAATCATTTCCAATGGGCATGTACCCTACCTCAAACATGTAATTATTAGACCACTTCCACTTCCATAAGATGATATTACACTCAATTATTTGCTGAGAAATAAATGAGTAAACTAATAATGATTCTGGGGTCTTAGTCTTGCTTTCTTAATGGATGCCTCAGAAGAGAGCCTTTCTAATTCCATCTCCATACCATATGTCTCTGTTGACATTAAAGTGCTTAGTTCCAAATGAGTTGGCTTCGTTCAAGCATCTTAATTCAAGAGTGGATGATTAGAGCTTAAGCTAAAAACCTATTAGGATGTAAGCACTTGTATTTTTGAAAGGTATTAAGGGAACACCATGGCGTGGTCGTAGATAAATCCTCCCTATCTAGTAGTGGGTCGGTGAAAATCTCATTTGATCTTCAAATACAGTATTATAGACCAGCTTCATGTTAAAGTTAAACACAGAACAAGAACCTGCCCAGGGTCTGTTATACAGTCCATACCCTGGATAATGTCTGTTTTTTATCCTTTGCTGGTAGTAGCTGCAGAGTTCTGTCTCTGAGCAGGAATAGTGCGAAAGGAGCAACTGTCTTTCATTGGGAGGGGTGGGGAGAGAGAGGGAGACAGGGAGAGACAGAGACGGAGGGAGAGAGAGACAGACAGAGAGAGAGTCCCTGAACGATATCCTGAGATCAGAGCAGGAAGATACCGCAAAGGATTCTAAAGCGAACACCGCGGTGGGCTTTGAGGCTTCCTAACAGGCTCCATGCTACAGAGCAGTCAGTGTGGACTGAAAAGGACACTTCACATAACCAATACTTTCAATCCCTTTGAGGAAGGACATGCTGATCTAAATATAACCCAATGATATGATCATTCCTGCTTTTATTTAACCACATGTGTGGTCCAAACTAATAGGATTCCCCTCTTCTCCCCCCTTCCAGTTAATTTGCTTTAGTCCCCGTGTAATCCTGTCATCAGCAGGGCACAGTGATCTTCATATAGGAAACGTGAAGATCGTTTGATAACCGTCTGCCTAATGTTTTGGCAGATATTTGTTTAGCTTACAGGACTACTACCAAGTTGGGATTTCTCATCAGGAATCGACATGTCTGCTGGGGAATAGAGAAGAAGATAAAATTCCAGGGGCTAGATTTCCTAATTATGTTTTGACAGGTGACCTGTAGGGCTCCTGATTGTACCACTCTGAAGAAAGAAAGATGAGATTAATTTATCATTATCTAATTTCAGCGCACCTGCGAGTTCCTTCCTTCCCGCTCTTGTTTCTTTTGTTGCTTCCTTCCTTCTTTCCTTCCTTGGTTTTTCCCTTCTTCCCTCCTTGCGTGTCTCCTTCCCTCCTACCTTCTGTCCTTTTCTTCTCTTTCTCTTCTTCTTAATATAAAAACACTACGGATATAATGACCTAAATGTGGACTTCGATTAAAACGGCTTGGAGAATTTTAGTAACTCATGCCTCTAACTACATAATCCCTTAGTGGATCATCAGTTGTTTTGCATTACTGCTGACACCTCCTTTATGGGTCCTTAGAAACACTGAAAATCATGAAGGAAGAAGAAAGAAATGTTTATAAGAACAGAAATGTATTTGGCTGCTAGAAAAAAAGTCAGATTTACCTGTCAGAGTGCTTATCAATTTAAATATCAAAATAAGAGCAGACAACCTGGGATAACGTATTGATAATGCTTCCTAACTGCATCCCTCCTCCAGGGGCTTTGGGTATATAAAGATATTGTCTGGTCCAGACTTAAAATCGGAAAGGGACTACAGGTTCAGAATTTGAATGAAATAAGATTATGCTTGAAGAAATTTGGCTTCCTAAATATAAACATTTCATGAAAATTCACATCAAAACATCCAGGCCTGGGACCATAATGGGAGTAAGAGTAAATAATATTGACTGCCTTATAGCAGAAATATCCCCATTAGAGTGAGTTTTCATACTCTACCTTAAATGGGTGATTAAAGCAATTTCGAGACATCTGAAATTAAGCAAATTATATAAACAAACTATAAAATATTGTGATTCTCATGTGCCAATTGGATATTTGGACTTTGGGCTTTACATTCATTGATAGTGACAAACTATGGTCCGCTTATTTTAGGCCTGAAATGGTATTGTGGTTTCGTTTTGTTTTGTTTTGTTTAAAACCACTTATCTTTTACAGATACCTATTTTACAAGCGTTTACCTCTTAAAAGTATATACAAACATGTTCATAAGTCATTGGCAAACAGCTGATGAGTGTTGAAGGTTGGTGTGGGCACATCAATACTCAATAGCTATTCTGACTTTTGTATATGTTAAAAATGCTTCATAATAAAATTTTAAAACAAAGCATCTTTATAAACTACATCAAGCATACAAAGATTTAATGAAAAATAATAATCTGATAAACGCTTACTTATACCCTAATCATTTGAAGATACATAGATGAAAAAATTACTGAGCAACTCTCTTAAGTCAATTACCTGGCTACATTTGTGGTGTCCTATTGTGAGGGTCGCCCTGGTGTTGACTCATTAAAATGTGTAACACCTCAGATGTTCACTCCAGGCAGCTGCAGCTGACCTGGATTCATGCTCCAGTGAGGCAATGTGGTACCATGGAGCTAACGTGGGCTTGAGAATCAAAAACACCTGGACTGAAATCCCTGTTCTAAACACAGTTGTGTGACCCTTGGTCAAGTTCCTAACTTCTCTGACTGCCATGACCTCATCTTTAAAAAATATGTTTAGTAATACCGATCCTGAATATATAGTGAGGGATTACAGTGTCTGTGAATCACAAAGCTCACATCGAGTGAGGGTAGCTGGCCTACTTGATATTTTAAAAGAAGATATTTGAGTGTTCCCAACTGAAACCCATGAGCATCTCTGAACAATAAATAATCACTTGATGACTGGTTGCTAAAACAAGGCCTAGATTGCTGCTTATCAAAGGACAGGAGATCATCACCTGAAAGAGTTTTAGTGGAGTCCAAAACTAAGGTGGACAAAGTTTGTACAGGCATGAGATTGATGGGAAGGGACTCTGGTTTAAGGCGGGTCTTCCAACTCAGTGTGGGGGGACACTTAATTAGAATTGAATGAAGCTTATTATGTCAGAATGAAAGATCAATGGGTACAGAGTAGACAGGGTTTCAAAGTAAAGAGTAGATCATCTTTTGAAACTACTGTCCCTAGAAGGGCAGATGAATGGAAAAAGGATAAATAGATTTGGAGGAAATCCTTGAAACAAGCAATTATGTTTTTTGCAACTTCAGCTTCCCAGGCAAGAGTTTCCTGGAAAAGTCATGTTAACACGGTTTCAGTAGTAAAACTGAGTCTATGTCAGTGTTAATCTGATAGCACAGTGGGGTTCCACAAAGTTTTCTCTTTTTTTAATTTTCATATTTCAGCCCCAACATGAACTGGGATTATGTGAGAAAGCATTCAGCAAAATTAACTTCTTTATGATCACACTGTCGCCCTACATATTCTCTACTGCTTTTTACCGTTGCATTCGAGTAGCTTAGACTGTCTTCATAATACTATTGCAGCTTCATGCCAGTGGTCTTCAAACTCCCCTGCACGTTAGACACACTTGGGCAGATTTTTAAAGTCCTACAGCCCAGGTTCCACCTCCAAGCCAATCAAATCTGAGTATCTGGAGTGGGATGTCAGTACGTCTGGCCTTCCCACAGATTCCAGTGCACATCTAACTTTGAAAACCCTTGCCTAAAGCATAGCTGGAAAAATAAAACCTTGACTGGGAAATTGTAAGACCCTGAAACTACCGACTGTGAAAGCTGGAGCCACTTTCTAATGCTGTTAACCTTTGATATGAATAGTTGCTGTGTGCAACTATCCTGCCTGTTAAGTGCTGGATTCAAATTCCATCAAATTCCTCAGGTACTTACAGTTTCATGGTGATCATCTTTGATCAACCATTTCACCAACTTCTTTTCTTCACTGGCTCAATATAGAGTTGTTCCTTTATTGAACTCAGGCATTGACCCAAACTGGGTGAAATTCTGCTGCTTTGATTTGCACTCATAACTGTCCCTGTCTTCTTCGTATAAACTTCACAAATGTAGCAGGCTTTGCTGGAGGTTGGGAAGGTGGACGGGGACATTGTAGAAACATAAAAACTTTAATGTAAAATATTAACTACCGTTTACTGACGGTGTGAAAAGTCCTTTGATCACCTTGCTTGCTATACAGCTACCACACCTACATACCTTTGGACTTCTGCTCTGTTTCTTTTTTGTTCCTCTTTCAAGAGAAAATAAAGTTCTCGCCATTGTCTTTTGCGGAACACTCCTTACTTCCCAGTTTATCCCTATGCTCAGGTTTGGAACTTCCTTTGCCAAGTCAAAGACTCATTAATGTCCCTTGATAAACAATGAAGCATCATCTCTGGAAAGCACCTTCTTCATCCCTACTAGGTCCTTTAAGAAAAGGAAAGCACTAGAGAAAATTTGCTATCACTGTCATGGGAAATATGACAATCTTCCTCCAATTTCTTAGAATGTATAAAGAGTTAAATCAGCTTTAAAGAAAAGTACTTTTTCTGTCACAGTAATTTAGTGCCTTAGTTCATCCAATAATTACACATACTATGATAGATGCCAAGAGAGATATAAACTAAATGGATGAAAAAAATCTTCCATCAAGAATTGATATAGTTGAGGACATAAAGCAGACATATGTGACATAGCATAAGAAACTTAATTGTGTGTCCAGTGAACTCAGTCACCAAGAATTTATTTCAGTTCACTGACAGTAACCTTGCTGTGATTCATGTTTTCATAGCACAATGTTTTCAAAGGATCTAGCCTTTTCTAAATCCCATTTGTGATTATACATATGGTAAAACCACAAGTTATATACTTTTTCAATTCTTGTCAGATTTTCTTTAACTTCACTGGTCAGGACAGATCAATATGTGTAATAGAATAAACAGAGGAATTCTGTTTCCAGGGTAGGAATGTGGATCAGCCTTCCTTCTATGCACAATTTAAAATCTTGTCTAAATTAGTTCATGAGAAGCATCATCTTAAATCCATCAATGGAGTCTTCCAAAAGGAAAGAATGGTCCGTCCAGGACCTGAGGTCAGTGTTGAAGCAGATGAACTTGAACTCTTGTTTTTACCACTTCTGTGGTACAGGGAATAGATAACAAATCTCAGCGTCTACCAGAGTGAGGAAGCCACAAACTGTATCCCTCAGAGCGAAAGTGAACTAAAAATAATCCTGCCAGTTCTCGTTAACCCCCAACCCTCAAGGACAGGACTGCAAAGTAGCGCACTGCTTTTAAACTAGACACTGAGTGAAGGAAAAAAAGAGAAATAAATCACCACTGAGAACTTGTAAGTACAGCTCATCTCAGATTTACTGCCTGAATTCACACTCCCTGTGTCATTTAAAAATCCTTAGGCCAAGAATTTAATTGAGAATAACCCCTAGACTAGTTGTGCCACCAGATGCCTGGTAAAAATCAATGCAGATCCTTTCTAACAAACACTCCATTCCAAGCCTTAAAGAATTCCCATGAGTACAATTCCAAGAATATACCACAACAAAAATTAACTAAGTTTACATGAAAATAACTCATCATGAACAATAATTTAAACAAACACAGCAGACACAGATTCATGAGGACTTCATTTCATAGACGTTTCGGACACAGACTATTAAAAAAAAACTGTGTAACATCTTTAAAGAAATAAATTATAAACTTGAAAATATATGCAAAAAACAATAAACTGTGAAATACAGCCAAGAGGATTTTCAAAGAACTAAACTGAACTTTTAGAAGTAAAATATATCTTAAAATAAGAAACTCAGAGAAGAAAGAACTCATGTTGGTTTTTATAGATGTGGTAAAGGCATGTTGGTTCTGCACAAACAAAAAATAGGTATTTTTATCAAAGATAAGTACTAAGGTATGTCTAGATGAAATGTCATTTCAGATCAAATTGCATGATGTAATTTAAACACATGATGTCCTTTAAATTTTTTTCTAAGAAAATTTTATTTAAAGTATGTAAGTAGAAAAATATTAAATCAGATTATTAAAAGGTTGGTAATTATTGAAGTTGAGTAATGGTCATATGAAGTTTTTTGTAGTATTCTCTCTACTCTTGTTTATGTCTTAAAATTTATATGGTAATAAGTTTATTTAGGTCCAGAGGACAAATTTACCTAGGTAGTTTTGATCCAGATATTTTCACTATGTTCATTAAATTAAATTGTTAAAGTATGATTTTTAAATATATTATTAATTCGAGTATTTTAATCACCTTATTGTGTATATGACAGATATATCAATTTTCTCAGACTGACACAAATGGTAAATTAATGTTATACAGAGAAAATGAATATGTTTGATAGTAGGTTTTTAAAATTGAAAGAAAATTAGTGAACTATAAAATAAATCTATAGGAATTATGCAGAAAGCAGCACAGGATAACAAAATAATAGTAAATACAAATGAAGAGTAGGAGACATGGTTGGACAATAAGTAAGTATAACGTGGGTTTGACTGGAGTCCCCGAGGGATAGGAGAAGGAATATTAAGTAGAGTATTTGAAGAGATAATGGCTAAGGATTTCAGAACTAGTAAAATGTGCCAATTCAAGTTCGAGAAGGCTAATTAATCCCAAATAATATAATTAACAAGAAATCCATACATTATAGTGAAAGTAAAGCAGAAGAAATGTATAGCACACAAAACATAAAATAAAACAAAGACAGGAACTTTAAAAGGTCTAGATAGCAAAGGTACAGGCTTCAGAGGTGCAACTGTCTGAGAGCATCTTCCTCTCAAGGAAAGCTGCAAAAGAGTGCAGAGATATCTGAAACACTGAGCAAAAGTAGCTGATAGCTTCCGAGTCTGTGCCTATGGAAAATGGACCTCAAAAATGAGAAGGAAATGAAGACACTTCAGCCTTACACAATTTGTCAGTTTGTTACTAGCAGTCTCTCTAATGGTATTTCTAAATTCACTGTTCTTCAGATATCAACTAAGTCCTCTCAAGTTAAACTTCTGGGATGTGAGAAGGAAAGAAGAACCCAGAAAGTGGTAAATATGGAAGCAAATAGAAATAAGTATTGGATGTATAAAACAATAAATAGTTCCAGGCTAATCTCATTAAAGAACATGGTATAAATCCATTTTAGAAAACCAAACAAGCAGTGCCCCCAAAACAGTGGAATCACAGACCAAATTGGATTTATTTCAGGAATGCAAGGTTGGTTCAACACTTGAAAATTAATATTCACATTAACAGATTAAAGGAGATAACTAATGTAATTGCCTCAATGATGTAAAATAAATAAAGAGTACCTACTAAAAGTTAATATCCATTCCATGACCTAAAATCTGAAGAAGAACAAATAAGTTTATGCCAACTAGTAGTAGAAACTTTTTTGGGGTGGGGAGTGGTACTGGGAATCAAACCTGGAGTCTTTGCATCAAGTTACATCCTCAGCCCTTCTTAAATTTTTTTTATTTTGTATTTGAGACAGGGTCTTACTAAATCACTAAATTGCTCAGATTGGGTTCAACCTCTCAGTCCTCTGGCCTCAGTCTCCCAGACTACAGACGGTAACCTCTTTATCCTGATAAAACATACCCGTAAAAACTTACAGTGCATACTACATTCAATTTTAAAATGTTAAGACCACTCCCTTTTAAATCAGGGAAACAGTAAGAATGTCTCCTACCATCCTTACTGTTCAAACTTGTCCTGTCAATTCTACACAGCACAGCGAAACCAGGAAAGGAAATAGAAAATAAAAGAAATAATCAAAATTGTCACTTTTAAATAAAAACTACTATAGTATGATATACATGATTATGGACATAGAAACCCAGAAAAGCATATGTACATATTAATTATTAGAATTAATGAGAAGGTTTAGTAAAGTCAGAAAAAAAATCAACCCAGAAAAATCAACCACATTCCTATAAATTAACAACAAATGGGTGAGGTAAAAAAGCAATATCCAGCACTGAAAATGAATGAACTACGGATGACCTCATAAACAACGATGAGTATAAGTGAGTCACATTTTTAAATGGTGTATAACATACTGTTTCATTTATGCAAAGTTCAAAAAGAAGCGCAACTAAACAGTTTGTAGTTGAGAAATACATCCACAAGTGGTAACGGCCACAAGGAAAATGAAGAGAATGACTGTCACGAAGTGAAGACGCTAGTTACTTCTGGGGGAAGCAAAGAGTGCACAATATGTTCTCTTTTAACTTGGTGGAACTTATTTTCATTTTTTAAAATTTTAGTAATTTACTTATATTTTTACACTCTTCTGGTATATTTCACCATTTTCAAAAAGCTAACGTGTGAATGGAAATAAGGACAAAATCTAACAAACGTTAAATGCTTACTTACATAAGGTAATGGCCACTATGTTACCCCCCGTCATGCATTATGCATTTCATAGTTTTCCAACATCACATCTGATCATGAAAATAAATCTCTCTCTCTCATTCAATATCTTTAGGTATAATTCCCCAGTATTTGGAGTGCTCATCGATTCTCAGAGCTTCAGCACCTTTCATTTTGCTTATGACTTTCAAAACTCTATTTCCATGGTTTCTGGTCACGCATGTCCAAGGATCAATTCCTTTTAGATCCTGCTTTCTAGACACTGCACTGAAAAGACCTACTGCTTTCTAAAACTACATGTAGTGTGATGATCTATATTGGGTATATGAATACTTTTCTTAAATTAGACTGTAACGCTAGGTGAATTCATTCATTCATTCGTTGCCTTGGCTTTAACACCATCAATATGTTACATCTTCCAAATACATCTTGCTGCCATCCTTAGCCACTCTTCAAGTATGCAGAGTCATACTTCTCACTGCTTACTTGGTATCATGATTCTATCATAACAGTTATGCCATCAGATTACATTTTAGAACGGTAACTTTGCAAATGTGAAAGATGACTTAGAGAGTAAGACTAGAGAGAAATATTAGGAGGCAAGAATGCTGAGCGAAAGAGTGGGGAAGTAAAGATGAAGAGGTACTCCGAAAGTGTTGAACGAAGAATGCACTGGGATTGGTGTCAGGCTGGAATAAATGGGATGGAGCGGTGTGGGAAGAAAGGAACCGAGAATGGCACCGATGTGTTCATCTAGCTGCGGAGACTTGGGGACCGGAAGTGTCTTTGCCCGAGGTAGGTGATGTAGCAGCAGGAGATTACCAGTAAACTACCAGCCAGGGGAAAGGCACAGAACAGATTCCCAATTCCCCTGCTTACCCCTTCCAGCCTACAGAGCTGTGAGAAATTGAGGCTGTGGTACTCTGCTGTGGTGACCCCAGTGAATGACCACCCAGTTGTGTATTATTCAACATTCTACCAAGTGCATCTTTTGCTCACTCTCATTGGATCCTCACAATAACCCCCTGGGAAAAGCATTATCAGTGACTCTTTTTACAGCGTATGAAACTAAAAGTACCAGAGATTCAGATTCCTGTGTGCCAGTACACAGGACATGGGGATTTCAATGGAGAAAAATCGGGAAGTTTCACCCACAGTGCACAGCCCAAGTCAACAGGATTGTTGTAGAGCGTGGCGGTGAAGCAGGTAGAATCCAGAGTCAGCCTCTTCTGTCTGAGTTCTTGTTCTGACGGCTCTGATTTCTGGTTCTGAACAAGCTCCTTAACCAACTCTGCACCTTGGTATGATGGAGAAAATAATAATCTCTAAGGTTCTCCTGAGGATTCAATGAGCTAATACCTTGAATGTTCAGCACACTGCCGGCTCCATTAATACTTTTTCAACAAATGGTAGCTATTTTAAGATAATTATTCACAGGAAATTACAGGGAAATGGAGAAGCCCATCAGTAATTTTGAGGGTAACACAATCATAGTTTCCTCTCATAGATGTTCTGTACAAAAGATCTGTACTAAATGCACAGTGTGTATTAATGGTGTCTAGGTGTCAAGAGGTGGGGTAGACGTACGGCTTACCCCACAGGCAGACAGGTCGCTTGGTGATGTTTCTCCAGGGCCCATTCAGTCATCACTGGAAGGGGGCTTTCCACAGGTGAAGCTCATCCTGACCCCTCCAAGAAGCTCTCTGTGTTAGTAATAAGAGTTCACTGCCTTGTTAGAGGTCAGGGGAGGGAGAGAGAGAGAGGCCAAATTGGAAGTTATATGCAACTGGGAATTAATCAGTTAAAAGGTCAGAATTTAAAGTGTGAGTTTTGATATAGACGGATCCCACATGCTTTGAACTCTAAAATCACTGCATAAGGTTTTACTATAAGCAAGTTCACCATAAAAGGGATTTCACTACGCAAATAATAAGTAAAGAAACGCAATCTCCGTCCTGAATTTTAAAAATGCAATTAAAATTGGTGCAGACCCACTGAGCCTTGCCAAATCCTGCTTTAAATAACAGTTTGGAGAATCACAAACTTCAATTACTTTTGGCAGGGTCTGGGTTTTCCATGAGGCACTATAGGTTATTAAATGTCGTAGCTATTTAGCTTGCTAATGAATAGTTTATCCTACATTCAATTAGGCTAGTTTTCTCTCCCTTTTTTCCCTTTTCTTGCTCTCTTTTTTTTAACCCACTCAAAGAATTGATGATAATTAAGAGAAAGCTGTCATGTGTCCAGGTTTTTCATCCAAGACATCTTTATGGTTCTAGGGTTACCTAGGCTAGAAATCTGGCTTCATCTTGTAAGCTTAATCGCTATCTTCTGCATCAGTAATGGTCATCATAACGATGGTAATAGTGAGAATAATTGCAGTTGTGTATGCTAGGCGACACCTTTCAAACCACTCTAAATATTTCACATTTTTCTCTTAATGCCCTTATATAGTAGATAAGGAGAAGCTTTATTATTCTTTCTAAAAATCAGTGAAGCAAAGAAGGTTCAATGAACATTCCCAGGTTATAAGCTTCACCAAGAACAAAGCAGAACCAAACATGAGCAGGTAATGTGGTATCCATTCTGTGATCATCTCATTGCACTGTCTCATCCCCTGATTTCCAGCTTTCTCATGTGACTAAATTTTGATGAAGGGTGCTAGTAATATTTTCATGTATTTCTAATTGCCAAGCTGTCAAGGTCTGATCAGTTGGGTAGCAGTCTTTTTCTCATATGTGATATGTGTCTTCATTTCTTAGCCCCACTTTAATCAAAAGAAACGGTGGCCCCAGTGATTTGTGACATTCGTAGAGAAGATCAGGATTGGACATGGATTCCATGTGAATCCACTAAGCGTACCTGTGAAATGTATTTCAGAAAAGGAAGAAATTAAAACCATCAATAACAAAACACATAATCATAAGAAAAAGAGGCCAGTAAAAGAATTCTTAAATATTTATCAGCTCATTCTGTAGCTCTAACCTGAGACCAAACTTTAGGGTTCAAAGCACAACAGTTCAGTTTAACTTTTTAATTTAATCAGCTCTGGCCCATTCTAGGCACTAAGGTGAATTGTGTGAGAGACAGAAAGATCAGCACGCTGCAGCCCACCTTTACAGATATCTGTGGTCCTGGACCACCTCAAGCCTACCTAACTGGAGCAGGTGTGAGTTCACATATCTCACGGGAAAACTGGCCACCACTATAACAGAAAAGATCTAGACACAGAGTAGACCCAACTGGTAAGTTGAGTGCCTAGATCACTAGAGAAGGCTTTGAGGAATGACATCTGGTTCCCACTGATCCCGGCCAGCCCTTCTCCCGCAGACTCTCCCCTTCACCCCAGAGCTTTTCTCCTCCTCTGCCCACACTCACTTCCTAACTCAGCTGACACAGATACTATCTCCTTTGGGGTGCAGAAGAGGCCATGTGTCAGCCTGACAGTCGGACAAACTGCTTCTGCCCCAGGGCCTTCTGGGATCTTACTCTGTGTTTCAGCCTCTCTAAATAGTCTTGCCACAATTCCCAGCCATGTTCCTGTTTCTGGAACTGGAAACACCTGCCCAGAGCCTGAGGCGTGCCTCCCCCTGGTATTCAACCAGCCCCTTCACCCGGCCGCTTATCCCAAACAGCCAGCCGCTGTGGTCCTGGCACCTCCTCATTCTGACCTGAGGCTCGGAGCAGCTCATTCTGTGTCTGAAGCAACCAAAATAAGGTAACATTTATTAAGCTCACCCTAAGTACCAGGCACTCTTTCAAGTGCATTGTAAGTTTATTTAATCCTCACAACAGCCCTAGAAAGTAGATATTAGTTTTCCTTTTCAGGAGGGAAACTGAAGCACAGATTAAATCAATTATCCAAGGCTATCAACCCCTGAGCACACTATGTTGAAGATTCTTTAAGAAAAGTAGCTCCCTGGGGCTGGTGTGGAGTTCTGTGGTAGAGCATTTGCCTAGCATGTGAGAGGCCCTGGGCTCCATCCCCAGCACCACGAAAATAAATAAGTATGAGTGATTGGTTAGAAACCTCTCAGTCATAAATCCAGAATGCTAACTGGTCCCCTTCCTGCCAACACTGCTCTTTCTTAAAGCCTCCGGGTCTTAATGTGATGGGGAGAGAAATGTGGTCAGGGCATCCAGGCTCTCCACCATTTGACCATCTCGCTCCGCACTCCATATCCCCTGCCTCCGAGTGTCCTGTTGCCACCCCTTGTCCTACAGGAGAGCCCTAATTCTCTGCTGCCCCGGGCCTTCAGCTGTTCTCTGGCCTCCTTGTTACTGCCTATTATCATTAATGGATCTGCCCCCCCATAAGCTTTCCAAATAGAGGGCTGGCCTGCCAGATCGTAAAGGTTAGGCTGTGTATTCCAGAGGGCTCTGTCAGATGAGGAATTCTATTAGAAAGCTTTGCATCTGGAGTTTTCTAATGGTGCCTTCAGGCAAAAAAAATTAAAATTAAACCACCAACCAACAACCCCTCCCCACCCCTATCCCCACCATTCCAGCTTTCCCCACAGCAAGATTTCTGACTGGGTGAAACAGAATTCATTAATAAACAAGGGGGAAAATCACTCGAGGCAGTTTACTCTTGAAAATGTAAACTGTTAAAACATTTTGTGGTTACAAACATTCTGAAAATTGTGCATTTTCTCTAGTGTTTCATGATTTCTCAGAATCAAAGGTTTTCTGATACATGCAGGAAAACTTAAAGAGAGGGTCAAATCTACGATGCTGCAGCTGTCTGTGTTTATTATGGTGGTGATGTGCTTGGAGGTTTGAAATCTAGAGCTACCTTTTACTTGCCCTTCCCCTGCTTTCAGTTAGCTTATTTTTCATCCTAAAATATGATTTATTCCCAGGAGTGTGTATGGTGTATATGTGATCCTTGGTCCCCTCACATGTACCAGATTATCTAGCTTTTCCGTCCCACCCATCTCTCTCTCTGTCTCTCTCTCTCATACACACACACACACACACACACACACACACAGAGCTCCCTGGGTTTGGGAGGGGGAGTGTTCTAGAAAGAACCCAGGGAAGAAGAGACAGGACCCTGGGAGCGTGGAGCCTCCTTTGCAGGGGGGTTCCCAACCTGTCTTTGTCTGCAAACTGGGCACGGGGCCAGCCTCAACCCAGTGGATTGCCACTCTTGGCCTCCAGCCCAGGGATGGATCTGACTGTCATTTCCCCACGCCCAGTGAGGCAGGAGGCAAACTGAGAAGAGGGACAAGGAGGAGAAAATAGAGCTGGGTCTGGGAAAAAGGGAGGAGTGGCAACACTGGAGACAGGACTCAGCTGGGAGGTGGGGACCCCTCTAGTCCCAGGGCCTCCTTGTCAGTCCCTGCTCCTCTGCTAGAATCCATTATGAACAACCAGGGAGCATAACAGCTCCATCAGAGGGAGAATATTGTAGCCAGGCACAAGGCCGCTGCTCTAACAATGAGACGGTGGTAAACATCAATCTTATTTTTAAAGACTCTGAAAAGAGAAATCAACAGTCATCTTTGGGAATGAATTCCACTGTTTAATGCCCCTCACAAGCAAGAAATTCCTGCCATCTTTGGATCCTTTTGTTATTTATTGTAGTTTGCAAATAATTTGATCTACACTGTTTGCATGCATCTGGCCTATATAGTAGTGATCTCTCTTATAAAATAAAATAAAATTTATGAAATATTTAAAAAAAGAAAAGAAAAATAAATTATTTCTTACACTTTGCTTAAACCACCAATCCCTGTGTAGTTAAAATATGTTACTATAGGCAGAGAAATAAGGCTGACAGCATTTGGAAACTGACAGCATTTGGAAAACGACAGCTTCTGTGAACTTGAAAATGTGAGAGCTGATAGCTGTAATAGCCAAAAGACTCTCCTGCTTTGAATCTTTCTTTTTTCTTCCAAATTTTCACATTGGTTTTTTTTTATGAATATATGTCTCTAAATTAAGTTTATAACTTGTGAGAGATGCAAAGAATCTTAGAACTTATCTAGTCCAATTCTTATGATTATTCTAATGGGAAAACAGAAATTCAGAGTGATCAAGTAACTAGCCCAAGTTCATGCAGGAAGAAGAGTTGGAAAAAGTGAATCTGTCTCTTTTCCATCTTTTTTCTCCCTCCCTCCATCTCTCTTTCCCATCATGCCTTCCCTGCCTAGATCAACTGAACAAATTGCTTCTTCAGTATATCTGAATGAAGAATTTGCTCCTGGATATTTGTACTAAAACATACTAAAACCAAATGTTAAAACATCATAATAATTAACAGGAAATTGTTCTGATATATACAGTACAGAGGAATTGGAAACATTATTTCCAAATCGACGGTGCCACATAAATTCAGCCATATGAATCCATCTCCAATCTTGCACTTTGTTTCACATTCATTGCAGCTGAACTTCATACTTTGGCTGTGCAGACCAAGAGGTAGCACAGAATGAACGTTGGGCTCGTCATTAGTCTGCACACATGGGAAGCCAAGGAGAGGCCGTGTGTTATGATACGCAGCCCATAAATCAGGGTGGGTGGTAGAACCAGCGGAATGGCGAGTTGCAAAATAGCCAGCAAAGTTGGAACGAAATGGTTGCCAACATTTTCCAAATATCCAGTAGCTGGTTGATGGGTGCTATATACAAAATCAAGCACATTTCTCTCTCCAGGAATTTGACCCACAGGGTGAAGACAAGTTGCTCAATTCACCTAAAGAGCTTTTAGCCGCTGCTTCAAGTATCTCCAGAGCTGTCTTCCCTCTCGCCAGGCAGTGTGCACTGCTCAGAAAGCAGGGAGCTCTTGAGTGTAGCTGTTCCCTTAGCCCGGGTCCCCGAGCAGGGCAACACAGAGCAAGGACCTGCACGCTGGGGGAGAAGCTGCCTCGTTGTCAGCCACTAGGATCTGGACACTGTCACATAGTGTAACCTAGGCTGATGGATACAATGTGTGAAATCAAGAAGGTGTGACACAATGTATTTATTTAGATTATAATATCATAACTACCATTTCTACAGTATATACTATGTGGCAGAGCTATTTTCAGTTATTGGCATGCACTTACCTAGTTAATCATAACAAAATTGTGAAGTCCTACAATTATCTCCCCTAAATAGATGAGAAAATGCCCGATGTGATAGCACATGGCTGTAATCCCAGCATTCTGGGAGGCTGAAGTGTCACCCTGTCTCAAAATAAAAAATACACAGAGCTGGAACTGTAGCTCAGTGCAAAGGCCCTGGGTTCAATCCCAAGTACCGAAGAAAAAGGAATAGATGGGGAAACAGACACAGAGGTTAAAAGCACCCTCACTACTGCCTCGCCCCTCCCCACCCCTGTCAGTGAGTAGCAGTCAGAATTCCTATCCAGACAATCTCATTCCACAATTTGTCCTTTGGGAGTTGATTTTCGAAACAAGGTGGTCCGAAAATGACTGGACTCAGAGAACAATCTCCTTCACCACCCAGAGATTTGCTTTGTCCCTTCCCACAGTGTGATATATTGCCAGGCCCACCTGTTCCTGTTCAGGCCAGAAAACAATTTGCTTTGGTCCTGCACAGACCACGGACGGCTTGGGAACAAGGGCAAGACTCTTCCATGTGATCGTGGAGAGAGAAGTATTTCTGGGAGTATGGGGGGATAGAAGGGGCTGTCGATAGAGAGGGGATGAGAGTGAGCGTTCATTCCTATCTGGACCGTTCACTGTCAGAGACACCCTCCTCCCAGAAGCCCGGGAGCTATTGGCAACCCATCAGCCTGGCGATTCAGTTCTTGCAACCCACCCACAGTGTGGGTTACCCAGCTGCTCCAGGTCCTCTCCGTTTAAGGGGCTCAAAGATAATGATCCATTTATTAGAAACAGAATTTTCAGTGTGCTTCATGATTTTCCTCGAAATATCTTGTACAGACTAATTTTTACAACAAGGAAGTTTATAATAAATTTAGCCTTGAGATGTATCTAGCACAAAACACTCTAGCTTCTTTGTGTGGTATTGCTAATGGTAATCTGAGGTTTTATTCTGTTTGTTTAGATTACTCCTCCTTTTAAATCTATTTATTTGACAGGGGGAGTGTTAGTTTTATTTGGAAGGGGGTTTTCCTCTCTTGAGATAATGCTCATTCTGTTTCCTCTACTAAGAGAAATTAGTTTTTCTGATTCTCCTGAGACTCTGGGCATTTTGTTCTTGCTATATTTTTTTATGTTACCTACACATCTGGAAATAAAACTAGTGGCAGAAAAAAACGCAAAAAAGGTTCAGATTCATATGTCATTGGTGGTGTTGGTGAGAGGTGGGAAATCTCTGGCTCTTCTGGCTTCAAAGTGGGAAGCATAAGTGAGTAGCCCCATTTCTCTTATTATTGTTACTTTGATTAACATTTTCTGGACAGTGAATCTCTTCCTATTACAATGTGCCCAATTGGTCAAGAAGACAGTGTTAGTTTCCTGTTAAGGAACTTATTTGTTGTCCCTGTAAAAAATTAGCAATAACCCAAACATGGCTTCTCTTTTCCAGTATTAAGAAAATGTACCTACTTAGGCAATAGATGGCAGTGTTTCCACAAATTTTAATATTGCAATGGCTCTTAGAGAAAGCTGAGCACTCAGTTCTTCTGTAGCTCGCCGTGATCGTATAGTGGTTAGTACTCTGCGTTGTGGCCGCAGCAACCTCGGTTCGAATCCGAGTCACGGCAGCAGGGGAGCAGGTTTTTGGAAGAGAAAACATGGGCCCCACACTGTATTGCATCCAAATATTTTGCAAGCAGACAGAGAATAATGAAAACCAATAAAACCAACACCACTTCAAATAATTTAAACTTTAGGCAGATGACATCTGCAGAGTGGCTTTATTAATGCACTAATCCTGTTGCAAGTGTGTTGTGTGTGTGTTTTTTTTTATTTGCATTGACGGATAATATGATAAAACTGGAGTGTAGTGGGCATGTAATTATTATTAATTACAACTACTTAAGCTCTGCTTTGAGCAGACTCGTCAAGTCTGCTTGCTTTTGAGCCTTGCCAGGACTATACAGTAATAACAACCCTGAATTATTTGGAAAGATGTCAGCAGTAGATGTGGAAATCCTGTTTAACCAGGCATGAATTGTTGTTAGGAGGTTTTTTCAGGATGACAGAGAGAAAATGAACTGTCCCTTATCAGTAATTGCAGGAAACATTTTGTTTCTATGATATGAACTGGCTGTAATTTAACTTTCCTGCATCATTGGACAATATAAGAAGCCAGTTGTTGCTCAAAACGAAAATCTCTGAAGTGGGCATTTGGGTCTGATAAAGAGCATATTATAAGCAGACAATGGGGCTCAAGCAATAAATAATGTCCATATATGGTAAAACTTTTTTAATGACATTTTCCAAAAGACCCGAGTTTGTATTATAAGTGGCTAAATGTTGAATTAATGTGAGTAACACAGCTTTAATGGGCCTTTCTCTAGGACTTAAAAACATGAACAATTCAGCCTGAAAATGTCAACTATAAGTAGGTTATAATGAGGTTTTACTGCTCTAAAATTAGAGCTCACCATGTTTTAAATAAGGGATCCTAGAAGACGCATTTTAATACTTCTAACCCATGACTAGCCAATGGCCAAGCAATAACTCATATTTGTTATTTATGTAACACTAATAATTTTTCAACTAAAAATATGTACAGAATCTATAAGTTTTTCCACAGATGATGTATTCTTAGGAATGAATGATATTCTAGATAAATTACAGTTATGGATGAAGAAAGATTAGAATCAAATTAATGTATTATGGAGTGAGTGAAATGTATTTATTGTCTCCTCCAGGACTCATTTTCAAGACCATTTTCCTGTCAGAGGTCTCTTCCTCCACAGGCTAATTCCCCAAACCTCCTTCCTTCCCTTTCTTCCCTACAAACTCTGTCTCTCTTTCTCCAAAGCATCTGATCTGGGCTCTGCCTCAGTTCTATAAGGCTGTCTCAGCTGGCTGATACTAATGATGCTTCAAGAAAACAGCTGAACTGCAATTGTCCTTTAGTTAGAATAAGCTCATCCATAGTTTTGTATTTCATTGAGAAATTGGAAACGCAATGATTTACTTATTTGAGCAAGGAGATTGTGCCAGTTGTAATTCAGTGTTAATAAGCAACAGAAATACGGCATATACTGATTTAAGACAGGATGTAACCAGGCACAGATACAAGAAGCTTCAGAAACTATTAGAACCAGCTTGTTAAAGGTGACCAGAACAAACTCTCTCTCGCTCATCCCATATTTCTTTCTGCATGTTACCTTCCTTCTCCCAAACTAACTTCTATATGGTAGCTAGAAGCTATTCCTGCTCTTTGTATGTTAAACATTGCCGCAAATGGAAGATCTTCTTAGCTGCTATTCAAAAATCCTGAGAGTCAGACATAGTTGCCACCCATGCAATCCAAGCACTCAGAGAGGCTGAGGCAGGAGGATGGAAAGTTCAAGGCCAGCCTGGGCAGCTTAGCAAGACCCTGTCTTTAAAAAAAAAAAAAAAAAGAGCTGGGTCAATCCTGAGTATCACACACGTGAGCGCGTGTGCGCGTGCGCACACACACACCAGGGAAGGATCTGATTGGCTTATCTTTGGTCAGGTGCCCCTCACTGAGCCAGTCAGCTATGTACAGTACACGGGGACAGAGTCACACAGTGCAGTGCAAAAGACAGCCCTGACCCTGTCTTGAGATTAGTCCCGGAGTGAGAGAACTGCCAGCCCTTGAGCCACTCCGCCTGTTTTCTCAGTGCATTGCTGGAGCACCACATGTGGTGGCTTCCTACCTCTGCAAACCTGTGAGCTCACCTCCCACACTATCAGTATCTTTATTGCTTGTGAAAAATGAAAATGCAAAGGGGTAGTCAAAATATGACAGTCTGCTTCCGACTTTGAGCCTAGGAACGAGGTCACGGCAACTGACTGAACATGGACAGCACCTTGGATTTTCTTTCCTCTGTCACCACCCAAAGGGGACTTCCTTGCCCTTGAATGACTACTTAGCCAAGGAGAAGCACAAAATCCTCCTGACTGCCAGTGAAAATCAACTTGAAGTGGAGGATGTTATCTCAGGTCTCCCAGAAATAAGGAGTATGTATGACTTCAAGAATTCAAAGAATAATAAACAATAAATAACTAAAGCCAGCTAGCACATAGGCACACAGTAGAAATGCAACACTGGCACTTAGTAGGGATGCAACAAATAACATTTATCCTTTTTTTTTTAATACCAAGAACATGCATTGGTACATTGTATACATAATGATCATAATCAACATGGTTATTTTGTACCTGTACATGATACATCTTGGTTTTCCCCCC
>PVJO010001604.1:0-167222 GCA_004026905.1 Hystrix cristata
CCTTCCTTCCTTCCTTCCTTCCTTCCTTCCTTCCTTCTTTCCTTCCTTCCTTCCTTCCTCTTATCTCCCTCTTTCTTTCTTTTATATTTCTTTCTCTTTGGTTCTCCTCCTACTCTTCTGCCTCTTCCTTCATTCCACCATCTTATTCCCCTTTCTGACTTCATCATCTCTTTCTTTTTTGGATGTAAATTGTGGTTGAGCGAGGGTAGCAATACAACACTCCTTAACTTCCCCAGGCCAGTTATTTAAATGCAAGATGACCAAAATTCGCATATTTTTCATTAATTTTTATAAGATAATATAACAAGAAATACAAAAATGACAAGTCAATGAAATTTATTCATACAAGAACTGACTGGTTGAAATGACACCTGTCCGAGCGACACTCAGGATAGTCAGTATGTAAAAAACACGCTGCCCAAGCAATGCTTGGGGTAAACTGTGAAATGGTTCTGATAAAGCTCTGTTCTCGGTTGGGTGATGGTGGATTTCCTACCATGTATAACCTCATCTGGTCTTCCTGGCAGCCAGATTCTCCTTCCACACCAGTCCTGGAAGGTATGTTCTAAAATGGTAACAACTTGTATAATGTAGCCTTGAAGGCAAGGAGCTGTTTCTTACCCACACCCCTCTTGTTCTATAATTTGCAGCATTAATTATCAGCACCTTTTAGATTTACAAAAGATCTTTTCGCCTTAATGGTTTTGACATTTTCTCCAATATACATTTTCACAGGACTCAGTTCTAAGTTCTGATTTTCAAAAACAGGATTTTGGTGTGAGCCTCTTCTAATGGGTGCCGTATGATTCTCCTTTGTTTACCCTTTTGGTTCTTTGGAGATTGGGGCTATGAAAATGTTGGTTTGTGTTCCTTGTGGCCAAGAAAAAAATAAAAGAAGTCATTTGGCTTGTTAAAGATGAAAAGTTTTTAGCTTATATTGAATTTTCCCTTTAACCACTTAAAGAAATCATACCATATATTTTGTCTAGCTTTAAAGAAAATACTTCGTTTTTGCAACACCAGAAAAAATTGTCAATTTTCTTTCATTTTTGCTTATTCTCATTCAGCAACTATCCAAATGAGAATGAAACACTTTAATTTAATTCACTGATAAGTACAACACCTTCAGGATCTGAAGACTGCACACAGGTAGTGTCTCCTGCAGGAGACTGTTGCTAACACCCTTCCGTGTTTCATAGCATGGGTGCGTACTCTGGTATTTCTCCAGTGTGTTCCACTTATCTTTTTATAGGTCTGCCTTTGCATTAGCCTGGAAGCTAGTGTTTGTCTCACCAGCAGAGCCCAGCATACTGGGCACATGTGACATAAGTAACATTTCAAAATATTGGTAGATCTTTCTATTCAATGTATTAACCAAGAAGCACACATGCATCTATATTACATGCTTGGTTTTAAAAACTTATTGGCAATTCTTTTCCAGTATATTTCATTTCCCTTGTTAGTCTGTGCATATTTATTTTACTTGTTTAAAAACATTGTTCTGAGAAGAGATCCATGTGTTTTACCAGACTGCCGAAGAGGCTCGTGGCATGGAAAAGGTTAAATTCCCGTCAGAACAACACGTGCTCAAATTAAGATATACTCCAAAAGGAATTGAGAGGTGGTTTTACACCAGTCACTATGGCTGTGCTTGTAGCTATTGCCTGTGATTCCTTGATTATCACTGTAGAGAAAGCTTGGGGACTTCTGACTGGTGCAGCAAGAAGCAGAAATTGGGTGATTGAGGTCTGTTCTGTGTGGAGCTGGTGACTCCTGGATGGGAGCATCCATCATTGTTTCCACTTGTAGACAGTGTTTGTTTCCATGAGACAAGGCTGAGATACGCAGAGAAGAAAACTGCTGTTGAACCCAGACATAATCGTGTAACACTCTCACTGCGCCCTGTGATAATACCATCATTGCTAGCTGACAGGTAGAAAATAATCCCACCACTTCCTCAGCTTGTCTCTAAAGAGGGAAAGGTGGTGCGTTTATTTTGTTGCACCTTCTAAAATATTTCTTCCTGAATTTCAGTTTCCCAGAAGGCCCCATGATTTCTCTAACACCATAGACACCTTTGTTGAGATTTAAAATCATAAAGTCTGTTTGTCCACGGAAACTTTATTCCTCGTATGTCTTAATAAGAATGGATGACTTGTGCTCAGACATTCTCTGTGCTTTTTATTATTTGCAACCCTTCTTTTCTCCTACCTCCCGACAGAGAAAGTAGAATCTATTAGATGAAAAGTCCCTGTACCTCCTACCTCCAGTGTAGCACCCCATCTGTCAATGCACACATGTAATTGTGTGTTTGTCAGGACCTTTGGGAAGGCAGCAGCCTCTTCTCTTTTTTGCTGTGGAACCCTCACACCAGCCTCTAGCTCTGTCACTCAACCAAAGTCTCTTGGGATCTGTTTGTTGAAAGAGGAATTTCATATATCTCTTAATTTATGTTTTATTTTAAAGGTGAACGTATTTCACTGATTTTCCTGTGTCAAATAATCACAGAGTGACCTGAGCACAGAAAAAGCAGTGATTTCAGTTCTCACAAAATATAGTTGCTATAGTCTGGCTGTGGAGTGTTCCCAAAAGGCCTATGTGCTATTGGCTGAGTCCCCAGCTTGGCGCTCTTGGGAAGTGCTGAAGCCTCTAGGAAATGGGGCCTAGTGAGAAGGTTTTATGTCATTGGGGGTCAGGCCTCAAAGGGGATTGTGGGACTGGCCTCAAAGGGGGTGGCTGTGGGACCCTAGAGCCTCTCTCTCTCTCTCTCTCTCTCTCTCTCTCTCTGTCTTTTGCTTGCTAGTTACCATGAGGTGAGCAGTTTTGCTCCATCACACACACCCACCATTATGTCCTACCTCACCACAGGCCAAAAACTAATAGGGCAAATTGACCATAGACTGAAACTTCTGGAACCATGAGCCAAAATAAACCTTTTCTCTTAATTATTTATTTCAGGTATTACAGGAACATAAAGCCGACTAACACAATAGTGTTTATAGTTATTCTAAGACTGATCTGGGTATAATTTCAAGACTGCCTACAAGAAAGCAATAAAAAAGAATGTCCCCATCCTGGGTTGCAGTGGATGGAGGGAATAGCTGCCAAACTTCTTTCTAAATATAAGGAAGATGAAACATGAGAAATGGAGAGTCAATAAAAACATGGCCCTATGATGAGTCTATCACCACAAGATAGACTCATATTTAATTCTTCGTTTTATTTCCAAAGGGACCTTCACTTGTAAAAACTCTTATAAAAATGATCCTTTTTGCCAGGCATGGTTACGCTTTTGTTTAACTATTTTGTCACATCAGTGAGCAAATGAAACTGTAGCATTTATTGTAGGACACCCACTTTAATTAGATGATCTGGTAAGTTGGGCAGTATGAAGGAGTGGGCTTCCACGCTAACTTGGATTTCTCAAAACCAAAATATTTGTAATGGAGGTAAAGCTTTTTTTTTTTCTGTTTCATGATAAGTCTGAATTTCCAGCCCATCATCTACAGAGACTAAGGGAATAGAAACATAGACAATGTAAAAAGAAAGGGGGGGTTGCTTCTTGCTTTGCCTTTTTATTGCTGTCTAATCTCATTGCCTTTACATTCTTCTGTAGCTGTTCTCCTGCCACTTTTATGTACAAGTGATCAGACATTTACTTTCATAAAAACCCTGACGTTAAAATTTAATGCTTTTGAATCCTTGAGATCAGCGTATGTTGGAAAGTATTTCTTTTCCAGCATTATAACTTAAGGTGCTTAATCATGGGATTTATAAGTGATTATGGTCCTGACCTTGCTTCTTGTGAAAAGCAAAGAGCACATGACCATCAGCTCCTGTATCTCTTGTGTTCCATTTCCCTCAAGGGACTTGCAGCTCATCATCTGGCCAAAGAAGACCGTGGTCTACAAGTTAGTTCCATTCAACGAATATTTATTGGCCATCTTCTAGAAACAGGGTGCTAGGAAGAGACTGCAGGCTTTGACGTGTAGGGTGGAAAGCCTGAATAGGGAGCCTTTTCCTCTTATTCCATTTCCTTCCTTCAATCCCAGTTCATTCATCTGAAAACTTGGGAAAATAATGCATGTTTTCACAGCCATTTTAAGAATTAAATGTGATAACGAAAATGAAGCACCTGTCTCATTGCCTGAAGCATAGTAGAGACTCAGTAAATCATGACTTTAAGAACTATACAAGCAAGATTATGAAAGGTAAAGGGAGAGCCCCAGGATTCCAGAGTGAGCTCCAAAGAGGTCTCACATTTTTGTAAGAAGGGAAATACCAGAGCTAACTGCACAACGAATGTGGAGATGCGCTTTTATGAAAGCGGCAGATAGTTTTACCAATTTCACTCTAAAAGTAGTACTGTGCTTTTGGGTTTGATCTATTATTAATGAAGGTGATTAACTGTCAAGAGACCTGAGCAACTACTGTGACAATTGTTTTGGTTTTTTGTTTCATTTTGTTTTAATTTTTGGATTCATGCTTGCACCTTTTAATAGGCAGAATAGGCCCAAGAAATGGGATGGAAAGATGTGATTTCTTTTTTGTGAGTGCTCTTGCTTACTGGAGGGAAAGAAGGGCAATAGACCTGAGTATGTCACGTTTGTTTAGACGGGTTTTCTTGACAGCTGGGTATTTCATAGCCTGCCTGTGGAAACTCAGTAGGCTTCCAAAAGCAAAGTCTAAGGATAATAACCTAGTTTTCCTGATGTTCTTGTATGAAAGGATTATTTTCTGGCTTCGAGAAAGCAAAACATCTTTTAAAAATTTCTACTCCCCAAATCTGTTGGTACATGATTTTGTTCTGGATATAAGGTCATGGAGTCTGGTTGGCAGTAATCTAACATTGTTCAAAATTTGACCCCAAATCGTAGTTTTTGCTTTGGGTCTTGGAAAAATGAGATTAGGTTTTAAGGGAAGAGAAATTTAAATGAATGTTTTTCCTTAATTATGTTTCTGGCTGCCACCACAAGGATTATGGACTTTAAGCTTATAAGCTTCCACTTTTTTGATATATTTCTGTTACCGTATTATTGTTGCCCAAGTGGGAGAAAAACCAGGCTGCAAAGGAAACAGAACCCCACCAATGTAATCGAAACGACTTCTGTAATTCAGTGATTAGCTTTATTTTTACTACATTTCTAAAAGATTTATACAATTATCATTTAATTATGTAGCATTGTTTTCACGTATAGAGCTAATCGCCTGCTGTTTATTCATATTCTTTAACCTTTGTTCTTTGAATTTAGACACAGCATCTTAAAATAAGAGAAACTTCAGGCAGCAGTGTTGGCATCTGGGGACAGCTGGCAAGGCCCAGTGGTCTTAAATCACAAACTACTGCTCACTTAAGAAAAGAAACAGAAGAAAAGAAAGAGGGCTGGGTTGTAGCTCAGTGATAGAGAACTTGACTGGCATGTGCAGGGCAGTCTTGAGTTCAATCCTTGACACCAGCAAAAAAAAAAAAAAAAAAGAGAGAGAGAGGGAGAGAGAGAGAGGGACGGAGAGAGAGCACTTTCAAAATAAAATGTATCATGGCCCTTTTGGTTTAAGAGGGGCCATTTTAAGGTTTTTAACTAATTGTTCATTGTTATATTAGCATTCTATCACAGCATTTTATGTTTGGGTAGAAGAACTGGAACCTGTAAATCTATCTCTGTGAATAAATGCTAGACAGAATCCATCTTGGGTGCCATAACCGGTCACAAGCCAACCCCACTCTAGGCTCCAGGTACGATCCTTGGCATTTCTTTTCAGATAGATTTCTGCTGCCTCATGTTAGCTATCCAACTAGACATACCTTTCCTTACAAGAACATCTACAGTGATGGCTTCATTTAGTCACTGTTACTCTAGTTCTATTTTGTTCCTGTTGTATATTAATATACTGTTCTGGGATATCAGAGCTTCATTTTAAAAGATTTTTCATATTTTCCAAGAAGCTCCAAAAAAGAACATTTTCAAAACTAGAGTTTTGAAAATTTCTCCTAAGTGGACATTGCTTGTCCAGGAACCACATTCTGAGTCATGAGTTCAAGGCCTATCTGAAGTTGAGAGTTCAAATGAGACTCACTGCCAAGGTAGCTATTGATAGTACATACTCCCAGTGGCCCCACCTCTCCATTTGGGAAATGATTGATGTTCCTCATCACATCAAAAAAATGTGAAAGCTCCAAAAAGTGTTTAATTATCTGAAAGTTTTCTAAGACCTTGGATTACAAGTGCTATACAAATTACAAATGAAGATTATAATTGAAGATTCCCTTGTACTGGGGCGAGACACGGTACTTCTATAATGCTTGTTCTGCTTCAAAAAGAAACCTTACTGTAAATCCCTTAGTAATTTAACTTTGGGTTTTTTTTTTCCCCAATGAATGTTTTCCATAGAAGGTTGAATATGTGAAGTTCCTCTTTTTAAAATTATTCCCAGGGTTCGGAGATTTAGCTCAAGCGGTAGAGTGCTTGCCTAGCAAGCGCAAGGCCCTGAGTTCGATCCCCTGCACCAGCCACCTCAAAAAATTCCCAGAAGAGTTAGAGGTTCCCAGCACAAAGAAATGAGAAATGTTTAAGGAGATGGGAATGCTAATTACCCAGATTTGATCATCACACGTTGTATACATATGTAAAAATATTTCTTGGAAAAGACATTGTTAAGCACCTTGAATGACATGCAGCTAATCAGTTACTTGTTGTGCCAAGATTCAGGAGGACAATATAAATAAAATCAACTGGAGCCCTGCTTTCTTTGTTAGATGTACATATCTACTAATCTTGTAGCTGTACTTAATTTATTTCCTGTGCTTTTGCCAGACACACCACATTTGTCAATGAAATACCACCTTTGGCCTGTTTAGCATTATTGCTCTGTATTCCATGAATTATTCTATCTACTTCTTAGAACAATTTTGAAAGTCTAAGAAATTGCTAGCCAAGGAGAATTGTGGTTTTGTTCGTTCTTCTCGTCAGTGGAAACAAAACAAACAAGAATTGCTTGTAGAAAGACACTGTCCCTTAGGTTTCTGCAGAGTTCTGGGCATACTAAACCTTGTTTCCTGTCACTGTTGGATGGATTTGTGAAATTATGCTGTGGGTGATATATGCCTGTAGTGTCAGCTACTCAGAAGGCTGAGGCAGGAGGATTGAAAGTTTGGGGCTACCCTGGGCAACTTAGCAAGATGCTGTCTCCAAAAGGGTTTAGTGAGTCCCTGACAAAATTAAAAAGGGCTGGGGATGTAGCTCAGTGGTGGATTGTTTGGTCCTGGGTTCAGTTCCCAGTACCACCAAAGAAAAAAAGAAAAGAATTTCTTGATCAAATAACAGCCAGCTTACTATTTCTGTCTCCTGCAGCGGTTCTTAACTGGAGGCCTTTTGCCCCAGTAAGTGACTTAGCAGTGTCTGCAAACATTTTCATTGTCATGACTGAGGGTGAGTGTGAATCAAGGCCAAGGATCCTATGAGGCAAAGCACTGCTCCGAACAACGAGAATCATCCAGCCCTATGTGTCCTGAGTGATGAAGATGAGAAAC
Organism: Hystrix cristata; assembly: GCA_004026905.1. Classification (NCBI taxonomy): domain Eukaryota; kingdom Metazoa; phylum Chordata; class Mammalia; order Rodentia; family Hystricidae; genus Hystrix; species Hystrix cristata. The sequence continues at coordinate 7,529 of PVJO010001604.1, forward strand.
CCAGGACCCCTGTTACTCAGTATAATTTTGGCTGCTTAGTGTGATTGTTCTACTCCCTCCCTCCTCTGTTAAATTCCATTGGATTTTATTTTGCTTTGATGTATGAGGGTGTTAGCCATGTAATTCCCATTAGAACAAGGAAAATTATATACATAAATACTCTTGGGCAATGCAATATAATTCTATTCTGAAGATTTGATATATTTTATAACAGGTAATTTTTCATGTGTCAGTAGCAGGTGATTTTCTGTACATACTAGACCATTAAAAATTTTAGCAAGTTATTTTTCAAATCAGAAATGTCATTTGAAGACAATAATTTTAAAACACATTTTGATAATAACTGTCTCTTAAGAAAGATTGGGACCCCAGGGTAGAGAGATTGGCCCCTATGTCTGAAAGGAGCGTGGAGCTTTCTGTCAGAATATTCTAATGTGGTGTCAGGAGGGATGCATTAGAGAAACAAGATTATAACTCCTCATGAATTTGGTTGCCCCTGATTGCCCATGAGTAAGAGCCAACTACCCCTGTGCCAGCAGTTCCAGAATCTTCTATTCCTGAAACTGCAAGAGCCTGAGGGATGGATGTGTACTGGCAGTTGACCACTGATTATCCATGCAATGGGAAAGAGCCATATAAAGAGAAGGCTGGGCCCTGAAGTCTGTGATCTGTAATTCTTACTTTGTTCAAGGCCTTTTTATTCTTTCTCATCAGAGCTACTAACCAGAGTAAGGGCTTCTGTGTGCCACTCACCTCTGTATCTTTAATAGGCCTGAGGAGAAAGCACAGAAAAAGGAAAATGGACCCCAACTTCAAACAAAACAAGAATGAAGCAGCAGATGCACCACAGAGCAAGGAAAACAAAAGGAGTGATAAAGTATGGCTGTCAGCTCTTCAATCACAGGCTGATGCTTGTACCTGAGGAACATCCTCAGCCTGACTGTTCATTAAATCTCCTCCAGAAGTCTGCTCTCAGCTTCTGCTCTCTAGCATACATTCAAATCTTGCCTTCAAGTGAAAAATGCCCCCATTCCTTTGAGGCTTCTAGCTGTGGAGATTGTGGGGTTTTGTTTTCTTGGCTGTGCTGGAGGTAGAATTCAGAGCCTCGTGCGTGCTAGGCAAGTGCTCTACCACTGAGCTACATCCCCGGCCCACGTTTGTGTTTGTAACTGGGTGGGAATCCTGGCTCTGTCACTAGCTGTGAAACCTCAGGCAGGTTACGTAACTTCTTTGTGCCTTTTCCCTCTGAAAGTGGGTATAACGGTCTGAGCATTTTAGATGGGCTGATGAGAATTAACTAAATTAGTGCATGTAACGTGCTTAGGACAATGTCTTGCATGTTCTAAGCACAATACGAAACATTTGTTATCATTAGCACATGTGTATAAATATATTCATTTATATTTAAGCACTTTAGACCTTAAGTTTTGTTTTTGTGGTGAGAGCCCTCCTCTAGGCATCATTGTGTATTTAAGAATATTCTATCTCCTTAATGCAAAATTTCATATTTCAAGTTACTCTGACAAGGAAGAAAATGATGACACTACTCTGTGGGACAGTGCCAAGAGCTTGCTGTCCCCACATGGTGGTCAACGTAGATCCAGGTGCCATCCTAACCACTAGTGGAAGTGATGGATGCAAGGAAGAATGGTTATTGTGAGTCCTTTCTTGAAAAATGTGTCATTTAAAATATACTTGCTAAAAGTTTTATCAGTCTGATTGTGCTAAAAGGTTTATGACATGAAGCCGAAGTTTGTTCCTTCCCTTCCCCTGTCTTTTTCTCATCTCCATTTATTTGTTTTAGAAAAATCCAGGTAGAGCATTATTATTCTGATGCTGTGAATATTGTTCTCTCCTAAGCCAGGTATCATGGTGTGATTACGTTTCTTTGCTTGAATAATTGTTTCGTTTTTACAATTGCTTTGTGGGGTTTTCATTTGTTTATTTTCTGACCCTCTGGAAAAGTCTACATATAACTTGAACAGTTCCTTAAAATGCGTCTCAATGCAATTTCCCCAAGTCCAGCACATCAAAAAATTTATCGGTTTATATTTTTTTCCCAGATTGCACCAACTTCTTGCTCCAGTCTCAGATGTCTTCTTGGTAGGCCTGCTCTGAAGCTCTCTTCCAAAGACAGCCATCATCCTGTCTAAATTTCCTTTGTTTCTCTCACTGCTGCTAAAAGCTGTTTTTCCTGCATCTCATGCTGTCTTCTGCGTAGGTTTACTCCTTCCTTTTGGCGGAGCACGTGCTCTAGTACATCACAGAGAAAGAACACATGGCTGTAAAATGTCCTCTTCTCTCTCTGAGGTATCTTTGATGTTGTCTTTTGTTCCCTTATCTCTCTTTCTTCTGATCCTCTGATTCTTGTCATTTGTTCATACTTCCCTTTATCTACCTTTTTCTTATCTTTCAGTTGGAGTTCTTCCCCAAAGGCCATTTCTGTCTGCTCATGTTGAAAAAGAAGTTGAAAAATGGTTGGTAACAGGTGCTGCATACGAGATTAAAGCTTGTGGATGGACAGACTCCACTGCTAGGTAATTTGCTGGATGGTCAACCATTTCATAGGAGACCACAAATTTTACTATTGGCAGCTCTTTTCTCTGAGGTATTTTACTCTTCCATCAGTATTCCCAATCTGATGCCTGCATAAGGGAGACGAGGACTGATCATAAGCCTGGGGGCTGCTTTCTAGAAATGGTTAGGGATGGGCAACAGGGACCTCCCCATCCAGTATGTGCTTGTCCATATAAGCCTTGCGTTCTCGGTGCCCTGTGTGTGGCTTCTCTGTCTGAAGTGTCTGTAGCCTCTTTGCTTCAGTTTCAGATTCTTCTATGGAAAAGCCTCTTGGCATCTCCCCTGGTTGAGGAGGATGATTGTTTGACTATGCTCAGTAGAGATGTGGCCCAGATTGAAAAGGCCTTTCTACTGGTTAACAAGGTCCCTTTTCCACCCTGCAACCTTCCCCTTTCTTCTACTGTAGCTGGCACCTCTGACTGCCACAACGGTCCAGGGTTCTGCAGAGTAAAATGCTTACGTCTCTTGTTAACACCTCACCTCTTCACCCAAAGTACCTAGCTTTGACTTTTCTCCTTGCTGCCAAATTCATGTGGCTTTCCTCCAATTCATTTCTGAAATTTGCGATACAGTTTTCCCAAAGTTGATGGAGATTGTCTTCTGTTTCTCCTTATAACTTCAGATAATGTTTGAACGTAATGTCTCTTCTCCTCCAGCTTGAAAGAATGCCCTTAACACCCTTCTTCTATCCTGTGACTCTGTGTTGATAATAGTTTTGCCTCACAGGGATAAATTGGTGGAGTAGAGTGAAATGCCAAATAATTAAGTGTTGTTCTTCTTACCATTTTGTTTTCCAGAATTCCATTATAATTAATTCTGTGTTCTTTCCATATCCAGTCATTTGCCATTCGCAAAACACGGTGTGTCCTTTCATACCTCCATTGACACCCTTACTGAAAGTGACTTTCAGGAAAAGATACCTATGCATCTTCCAAGTTCCATGTCCTCACTGGAGTTAACTCTTGGAAGTTCACTTTGCTTTCTCATCCGTACCATTGTTTATTTGTTTATACATCAGTCTCCCAAACCAGATGGGGAAAACTTGAGGAAAAGACATCATTTCATTTGTCTGTCAACCCTTGATAATGGTAGAGTTCCTGGCTTATAGGTGCTCAATTAATATATGCCTAATAAATGGATGAACGATATTTCTTTTGGATGACAGCTCTTCCAAAAGACACAGGCAGTCATTGTGCCAATGCCAACTTTTGCTTCTTTCTCTGCTGCCAATGACAGTTTCACTAGCAGCTGCGAGATTAAGGTTTGAAACCGCAAGGTGAATTCAGCCATATCCAACCGCAGCTTGCCTCCTCCCACCCCACTTTTTTCTTTAATTTTTTTTTTTTTTTGGTGCAGGGCATCAAACTCAGGGCTTTGTGCTTGCTAGGCAAGTGCTGTAACCACTAAGCTAAATCCCCGGCCCCCCCATACCCCTTTTTTTTTTTTTTTTTTTTTTTTGTGGTGCCGGGGATCGAACTCAGGGCCTTGTGCTTGCAAGGCAAGCACTCTAATCACTGAGCTAAATCCCCAGCCCCTACCATACCACTTTTAAAAACGTGTTCTAATAAAAATACAAACATAAACATCACTTATATACATTAACTATATTTTGTTTTTAATGTGTGGCAGAAAACAATTCATCTTTACTCAAAAAAATAAATAAATAAAAAAGATGGGTCGCAGGCTGGTCAAAGCTACTGGGGTCGAGTTGTTCCCGAACCGCGAGTCTGATGGGTGAATTGCTACTTTGGGTTTCGTATGCTTTTATGGCCAATTAATTTATATTCAGCTTTTCTGATTGGTCTTTAAATTCGTTGTGTTATTTTCTAATATCTCCCACACATATATAACTTTGGCTTTAGTGAGAAAATGACTTTACTGAAGTCTTTTTTAAGTTTAAAAAAAAATTTTCTGAAGCACTTGATTGCTGCTATTAGTTTTCCAGACTAAAATTTCAGTAACACTGAAGGTTCAGAGGAGTATTTATATTCAAATTGCAAGGAGAAATTGAATCTTCTTGAGTTATAAATCAAATTGCATCTTAAATATTATATTTAAGAGGGACATAGTGGGTTTTCTATTTCAGCTTTTAGAAATGTGTCTTTAATCCATTTCTTTGTTCATTTATGCAAACATTTAGTGAAAATCCACTAAGTGCCAAGCAATTCGGGGGATTGTAAGAATGCATGTGTGAATGAAATGTGTTCTCTGCTCTCCAGTAATCTAGGGGCAGACAGAGAAAACATTACAAACAAAAATATATCTCATATGAATAGAAATGAATTATGAGATGAGTGTCAAACAGCATGTGCCTGACATCTGATGGCAGTTTCAATAAATAGAGGAAAGAGGAGGTCATGTTCCTCTCCACAACTTCTTGAATAATAGCATAAGTATGAATCTGTTCAAGTAAGGTTCAGATTCAAACCCATCAAGCATTAACTGACTACCTACTCTATGCTGGGAGGGGGTGTCCAGTGTTTAGCACGGGTCTCATAAGAGTAACACACATTAAGGTCACATTCATAGTTAATCGACACAAAACAGAATAAACCCAATAGGTAGATAGAAACAGTTGACAATTTTCCATCCATTTGCATTTCCCAGTTGATTTGACGGTTATCTTAGAGGTCTGCCTGGTCATTGTAGATACACAAAATCCTCTGTAATAAACTTCATGGTTGATAGTTTTGACTATTCGTTTTTTTATCTTATGTACCAAGACTGTTGCCTCTTAAGAAGTAGTTTTTTATTCTGGCTCACACACATTCGTTTTACACACAGAAAGCCAATACCTTTCAAAATGTGTCATTTATATTTCTTTGTTTTGTGACTTAACTGTCCATCATCATTCTTTTTAGTTTTGGTATTAGTATTTTCGTATCGATTTGTAAGCATGCTTTGTGTAGTATATAATTGATTCAATATCTTCAAATTTGCTTCAAATAGTTTATGCAAGTTTGTCGCATGCCTTTTAATGTTCTTTATCGCAGGTTGTAATATGAAGCCTTTTCACACATAAAGGTATACACACCTTTCCGTTTTGCTATTTTCTCCTGCTTTTATAGTTTACTTATATTTAATTTTTAACATTCAACACACATTTCAACTTAATTGATTTATATTAGATGTGACTGTCTATATTCTGAGGTGCCAAATAGGATTTCTCAACTTTGAAGCTGTAGGAATTTGAATAGGATACTTCTGTCTTGAGCTGGGCCGGGGAGGAGGGGCAGGGTGGTGGTGGTCCTATGCATTGTATAATATTTACAACATCCTCAGCCTCTACCCAATAGATGTCAATTAGCAGCCCAGTCATGACAATCCAAACTGTCTCCAGACATTGAGAAATGTTCCTGGGTGGCAAAATACCACCCGGTTAAGAACCACTGTTCTAGAGCAATGGTTTGTGTGAACAATAGGCAAGGAAAGAAGGATAGGATAAAGCAGAAATAGAAAGGAGTGTTATTTATACTCCTTTTTATACTCTTATTTATATGAAAAGAGTGCACAAATATTTTAGTCAGTTTCTAATGAATATTTTCTCTCTAAATGTGGTATTTTTTTCTCCCTTTCTGAAATATTGCTGTGCTCATTCCTTTTGTTTCCAAAGTAGAAAATTAATGAATTTTGGTAAAAACATAACCAAATACCTACTTACTCGATAAAGGACATTTTAATGCGGGATATAGAGATTTTATAAATGAAACTTTAATCTTTTAAATCATTTAATCCCATCTTGAATTGCATGGTTGATGATGAGCACTTTGTGATGAAGTAGGGTTTTAAAAATCTGATTTTTAGTCTTGTAAAGCTCTGATTTTAGTTAACTCGTAACTACTGTTAACTACAGTTCTATATAAAGAAAATGAGGTGCATTTTCCTGCTATGGAATGTGAGAAGTAGGCCTAGAAGTTAATGATAACAATATTTCTAAAAGGAAGATTTCAAGGTATGCCTCTAAGTTGTGAATATACTTTAACACCTTAAATAGTCTATTAAAGCTCTGTGGCTTAGCTTTTGTGCTATGAGAGTTGTCAGTATTAAAGCTCTTGTTCCACAGCTCAGTAGGCTTTCAGGAACACAGCAGGGGATCTTGGAACTTGTTTTTGTAAACAAAGTCAGAGACAGACCAGAACAGAACAGCACAGAGCAAAAAGCAATCTATTTCTGCTGACGTGGAAAGGAGATGGTTAGGATTAAGCTATAAATATAGCCCAGCGATTGTCATCTTCTCTCTTCCATGGGCACAACAGTGCCCCAGGTTACAAATGATTTGAAGAATCTGAAATCGTGGTGATTGAATTGGCTTCTTGATGCTAGGGAGATATTACTCTTTAGACGCTAGTCAAAATTCACAGCTCCAACCTCTGAGTTAAAGGATCAAAGAGGGGAGCGGACAGGTTGTACAATTTAGAAACAAGTTAGAGGTAGCCAGGGGTGGAATTGGAGCTAAAGATATGAAACAGGAAGACAAATCAGATGGTTCAAGAAACATGATGCAGAGATCCAGTTCACACAACCATATTTTCTGAGAACTTACTGTGTTCAGTGTAAGAAGGACCATGGAGGTATGACTTACATAGTGTCCCCTCATTGCTAACAACCTATTTGGAAGCAGTGAAAGATCTCAGCGATGGCAATACATCTTCAGTTGCCACCTAGGTGATGTCAGCACTAAATAGGAGTTTAGGCAAAGGAAACTAGTAGTCTGGAAGTCTTAGGGAAGTGTTTGTAAACAGCTTGAAGTCTCCAGTGGGTTTTCAAGATAAGTAGGACTTTATAGATGGAGGAAAGGTTGGGGACTTTTCTGGTCAGCAGAATAGCACAAGTCTAAAAAAGCTTAGAAGTGAAAAAAATATAAAGCGTGCTTGAAAGCAGCGAGCTCAGATGTGGAGAGAGAGAGTGGAGGAGTTGAGCAGAAAGGCGGGGCTGGTAGAGGAGCTCTGCCGTTCCTGGTGGGTCTCTGCTTCTGCACATGGGCGGCGGATTCGGTCAGGACTTGGGCTTTAATTTGCATAAACTCACTCGTGTTTTAAAGGTGCTGTGGGAAACAACTCTTTAGGGAAACCTGCTGGTGGATATTGAGCTCTCCACGTATCTGTGAGTATGATGTTATCAAATTACAGATTTCATATGCTAATGTAAAGAGTCTTGCGATTGGCTTATCCCAGGGGCTGAGTGGCTACCTGTATTCCTGGGCTCTGGGCTCTGGTCCCCTCTCAGCGTAGGCTTTCTCCTCCCTCTGATACCGAGACGGAGACACAATTTGGTGTAGCGAATGCGTGTCTGCTTGAAACTCTCCAGAGGCTCCCAGGAAACGTCCCCTCCTGTCTCCTCGGCCTGAAGTTCAGTATATCCCATGCCCTTTCCTGAGCCAGCCTCAGTAGGCGCAGGTACACCGAGCCTCCTCTGGCTGGAGCCTGGCTTCTGAAGCCACCTGCAGGCAGGAGCAGTGGGATGGGCTTGGCCGCTTTGGCCAATCAGGGCCCTTCTTGATGCTAAGGTGAATCTCCAACTTGTGACAGCTTTGCGGAGAAGGAGGGACAGAGTGGGTACTGGGGAAAACTCTCAAGGTTCAGGCATTCTTCCTTTTTGGGGGTAGAGATGTGGAATTTTACATGTAAAGTTTGCTTTGTAAAAATTGACCTTGCTATTCTAGCACTGCACACGCGTGTTGATGTTAGGATATGTTAGCCAGCCAAAATCTCTGATTTTGAATGAGAATTTAGTGAAAATAAACTTTGGGAAGACTTGACCCCTTCACAAGGATATCCTGCTCACCTTCGAACAGAGCACCCTGCTGCAGTTATTCAGGACTCATTTTCATCAATAACATGTTATACTTTTGTTCATATATAATTCCTCACATACGGTTTCTTCATAACATACATTTTTGTTAGATTCATACCAACATTTTTATAGTAAATGGGAGCTATTTTTGTATTACATACTCTAACTGTTTAATATGTGGCATTTGATCGTTGTGTTAATCTTACCATTGGCCACTTGCTGAATTTTCCATGAAGTCCTAATTGTGTGGTGATTAGAAATAATGGAAAATATTCTCCCATTCTTTACAACCCTAAAACCTGTTGTTATTTTTCTAAAGTCACTCTGTTAGCTGGCATTTCTAGTACAGTGTTAAATATATCCTGGCAGCAGATATTTTCAGCTATCTGGATTTTCACTGGAATAAAACTTAAATTTAACAACTAAGGGGGTTGTTTTCTGTACATTTTTAGTAGGTACCCTTTAACTGACTTGGGAAGTTTCCTCTTCTGGTTTGCTATAAATTTTGATGATGAATAGATATTAAATGCTAGTAAATGCTTTCTAAGCTTTGGATTATTTGTACATCTGAGTTCATAAATAAGTTGGGTCTTTTCTTTCTTGTGTTATTCTTCTTTGATTTTATTTTTATGGTTCTTTAGCCTCTTGAAGTGAGATGGCAGGGCAGACTTCTCTTGCCAGTATAAAATAGGGATTTTTAAGATGAGAATCCTTTTACCAGAAGTATACTTGAAATCTCCAGTAAAATCACCAGACTTAGTGAGAATTTTGTACAAACTTGGATCATTGGCCCAATTGTTTTTGGTCTAGTCGAGATTATTGGTCTACTTAGGCATTTGGTTTTCTATTTCTTTGTACAAATATATTGTTGTGATTTTCAATGTGTTTGGTTAAAATTGTTACAGTGTTCTCTTATTTCTGAAATCATTAGAGCATCCATGATTATGTCTTTTAATATTTATATTTGCTTTTGTTTTTTCTTCCTAGAGGTTTATTTAATTCATTAGACTTTGATAGACCTGATGTTAGTTTTATTGAGCAATACTGTTGTGGTTTTGTTTAGTTGTTTTCAGCAATTTCAATTCTCTTTTTGTATTTCGTTTTCTTCCTCTTGCTTCATTTGGTATTTTCTAGCTTTCAAGTTGATCTGTTGGTTAATTTATATTGAGTTCCTTTATCCTTTTCTTAAAAAAATATTAAATATTTAAGTTCACCCCACCAATTTTGATATGGACTGGCTTTATTTATAGTTCAGTTCTAAATATTTTATAGTATTTATTTTTCTTTTTTCATTAACCATGAATTATTTAGACATGTATCTTAGTCATTAAATATTTGGTATTTGAAATATTTTTGTTTCTATTTTTATTACCTTCTGATGATTGATTATAGTGGTATAAAGTTAGTTTTTTAAAATTAAGAGAGAATTATTTTGTCATACTACATAGATAATTAGATAATTTTAAAAAAAGCAGATATCTTTATTTTAGTAGGCAAGTTTAAGTGGTTTGTATGTATCTATTAGTGCCATTGGACTATTTGAATTAATTTCGTATATCTTCTTTTCTTAGTTTTTAATATTTATGTTTTTTATTTTCTGATTTCTTGAGCTTGTTCAATTTTCTTTGTTTCTTTTTTACTGCTTAGAAGTCATACATCCCATTTTTATTGTTTTCTGCTCCCTTTGTTTTTAACAAGTACACTACAAGTATAATAATACAATCTTTTTTCTAACATAATCTAAAGTTAGTCATTATTTGCTGTCCCAAACACGGCACTTTGGCTTCTGTTTATAGTCCCAACTGGCAAACTACCCCCAGCTCCCAAGACATATTACTCAGAAACTGGAATTTTCATTCCAACACACATACACACACACTCACATACACACACGCATGCCACTTTTTCTTTTTCTTTTATTCCTTTCAGTTATGCTGGGATTGGTACTCACTCCCCCCAACCCCCAGTTGCAGTTTTTCACTAGTAAAATTTCTGAATTCTAATGTCGGTATTTTATTCGTATTCTTGAAAGATGGTTTGCAGTTCCAGATGTTTGTCCCCTCAATCTTTCTCAGCTTTACTCAGCCCTTTAAACTTATTACGCCATTGTCCTCTGGAACTGACTGCTCTCACATGCAATCTGATAATGGTCCATCTCCATTTGTGTCTCATAGGGGATCCCTGCCTTTGCTTCTTTCCTTTCATAGTACTCTCATCATATTGATTGTCTAAAGGTTCACTGGGAAGTAGCTGAAATTCAAGTGAATCTTTCCTGTGAATGTATAAACATCAGTCTTCTATAAGGATTTACTGAGCAACCAGTGATATGCATTCGGAATTCTTTGGTTAGTTGTGATTTTAAAATAGAATAAAATTTTGCTTTGTGAGTTCTGCTTAGGATCAAGGATCAAAATTTACTGATGGAAACAATATGTGGATACATCTATCCATTTTTAAAAAACTAAACCTAGAAAATAAAGGAGAGAAATAAATCAATCACCACTGCCTCTGGTCTTTAGAGATTTATAATTTTGTCATAGTTCAACCCTAAAAAGAATTAAAAGTTGTTTGGATTATATCCAGGTACATTATTTAACTGAGTGTATCAGTGAACCAATCCACAAAAGGTTTTCAGATGACCCTGTGAGGGAAACCATTCCTGCTGTTTTAGTAAAGTTATAAAACGTCAGTTTAAGCAGATATAGCATGCAAAGGCTTTGTGAAATTAGAAATCTAAGAACAGAATATTAATGAAGTGGTCTTAATTTCTCTTTCATCCTTTGTACAATTTGTACATCCTTTTATACAATATAAAATTGTTCTGCCTACTTGCTCATTAAGTATGCTAGTCTAGTAATACAATTCGGGCAATACTAGATTTGTAAGCTTATACACTAGGCTCTTACTGAAAAAACAGTGTTGAGGAAAATTGAATGACTATGTGTATCGCTTTATAATTTCAAAAGTGGCTTCTCATTCATTATCTCATCATTCCTAATAACAGTATAGAGACTGTATTGCTCTTCTTATTTTAGAGGAAAGAAAGCCTCAAAGCGATTTGGAATAGCTCTGAAATAAGAGAACTTAGATCAAGCCAGGCAACTCAGGCTTAATCCAGCCCATCACTCAGAGCCTTGTAGGAGCTAGGTGATCAAAACATATTTGCTTAATAAAAGAATGACCAAAACCAGGATTTTGATGTCACACCCAAAAGCACTTTCTCTTTCCACAGCTGCCGTTAGTCATGTGGAATTACACAATTGTTGTGGAGGAGGCAAGAAATAGAAGTAGTCAGAATAAAGAAATTTTCTAAGAAAAAAGTCAAGAGGAACTCTGTGAGGTAGAAACTATTATCCTATTCTATGGATGAGGAAACCAAAACTTCATTCCAGGAGACAATTCTCATGGGTTTCTCACTTTCCACATGTCTGACAGAGGTGTGAGTGACCTCTCTTTTGAGCTGTTTAGACAAGGATAGTTGTGTAGTGAACCAACTCAGATGGCAGAAATAATGACTGCACCCTGAGCAAACATGAGGATGTCTACTGTCCAGTGTAATAAAGATGCTTACTGCCCATTACAAAAGACTCAGGTGCCCCAAGTTTGAGATTCTTATCACCTACTGGGTTCAGGTGCCACCTGAACATTTGTGTCCTTGAGTGGGAATTGGGGCTTGGGAAGTGACGGAAATGTTGGTCCTCTGGCTAGAGCTATTGCTGTCAGTGATAAATTCCTTTTTCTCTGGCCTAGGAGTCTTATGTCTTGGCGAGCATCCATGAAACGATGGCAGACTAATAAATTAGCTTGCTAGCAGGGTCGAGTCTCAGACTTTTCCCAGTTCTTGACACTTAGCAAGGCTCATAGACATCTAACTAGTAAGTTCTAATGTTTGAACCCATGTATGACAGACCTCAAAGTCAGATCTGGTGATGGACCCTCTACACTGTTTCCCATGGAAACAGGCCACAGCTCATGGGATCATGGTATAATTAGAACCATTTTGTTATCACATTCTGTACTGATGAAGTCCAGTGCTCATTTTATTTTCTTCTCTTTTATTGCCCTTGAAATTAGTCCAGCCCTATTCAAAGGCAAAGGAAATGGATCAATTAAACTGGACAAGGGACAGGAGAGCATCACCTGTCAGCAGATGAGATGTTTCTACTGTGAACAATCGACATTTTCCTATTAGGGCCTCATTTACAAAGATTAGACAAAGCCCCCAAAGAACAAAAAAAAAACAAAAAAGTAAAGAAAAGGTCCTAAGTATGCATTAGGAAACTGGAAGCTCTTCTTTGGCCTTTGAAAAGTCACTAGATTTCACCAAGCATTAATTTTAAAAAATCCATGCAATGGAAATGATTATCTCAATGGGTTGCTGGGCAGGTCTGAAAGATAGGGTTGTCAAATTTAGGAAATAAAAATACAGAATGCTTACTTATATTTGAATTTCAGATGTGCAATACATAATGATTTAGTGTTAAATGTGTCCCAAATATTGCACTGCACATACTAAATAGTCTGTTGTGCATATGAAATTCAAGTTTAACTGGGTGTCCTATATTTTATTTGCAAACCTACAGGTAGATAATCTATTGTAAAGCCACTCTGACTTGAGGGTTTGTATTCAAATGCTGTGCTAAGGACCTGCTCCCAAGGGTGACCGTGACTGGCTAGGGACTAGGGAGAGTGGGACAGGGGAGAGGAGCAGGAGGTGCTACTGAGCAGAGGAGACTTTAGCTTCATCCTGCAAGGACTCTGCAATGTGAGCCCCACCATGGATGTGTCTCACCCAGCAGGATGGGGGCACTGAGCTTTGGTACTCCTCTACCTCTCAGTGAGTGGTAAAGGGGCACTTCTGGCTCCCTCCAGTAATTGGCAAATTAGGTCCAAGGGTCCTAGGGCAGCCCCTCAGAGAAGATCTGCACATGCAGATCACTAAAAAGGAAGGAGGAGAGACAGGCAGGCAACAGTGGAGTTGATAAGGAAGGCATCCGAGGAAACCTAGGAAGGAGGCCAACAGTATTCCACTACACTACCCTAAAACCATAGAGTACCACATGTGTCTGGCTGGCTGACCATAGCTGATTGAGCACTAAGACGCGGGAGACTGGATGAAGAAACCAAAGAGACAGCAGACCGGCTTTCCCAAATAACTCACAATTCTCCTAACTGTTCTTCAGCAGATTCCAACACTCTGGGGGAGGCTGGATAAAATTTTCTCTCCATTTTATTTGTGCATATCCGTGAGTTTTCCTTGAATTCAGAGAGAAGCAACCTTCTCTTTACTGTGCTGGGGAACGCCCAGCTGGAGACAACTCTAAACATATAGTCTCCAGCCCCCCAGGGACATCTCCTGGGGAAACTACAGGGCGTAATTTGGAAGCCCATAAAGCACTACAGAGCTTTGTCTACGAAATCATGGCAAGAAGTTGAATGCCTTAGACTGATGCCCAAATTGCACATTTCCAAAACTCTGTAATTTAGAGGAAGTCTCCCCAGGAGGCTCTAAGTGCTGCCTTGCCTATAAAACTTTAAATATTAAAATTAAAAATAGTTAAATACACAAATGGAAAGAACGTGTCTATTGAAATCATCAATTTCATTTGGTTGTTTTTTCCCTTCTCTCTCTTCCAATAATACCTCCAGGACACAAGGATTCTCTAGCGTCAGCATGCACTCCCCCGCATTCAGGCGTGCCACTTCCAGGATGCAAAATGATCGGTGGATGGAGCAGGGCATTTTGCCACTGCCTTGTGCATTATTTAGAAGTGAAAAGGAACAAACTGAGAAGCCGGGGAAAGAGGAAAAGAGTCCTTGGCAGGACACATGGGAGGATTTATTTTTGAGGCCTGAGGATTTGGGAAAAAATGAACTGTGTAAGAACAAATTATCAAGCAAGGTCTTTTCAACTCAATAGAGATTTGCTTCTGTCAGCTAGCAGGTTTGAGGGCTGGCAGAGGGAAGGCAACATACCTTTAATTGTGGCCACCTTCTTTCCAAGAAGTTGCACTCAGGAAGGTCATTACTTTGATAGAACCCCAAATTTTTAGTCTGACCAATAGGCAGCATTTCTCATCAACATAGCCTGGGAACATAGACTCCTTAGCACCATGCCCCTGAGGATCTGGGCAGTTGGCATGTTTCCAGGCATAATATAATGAGCTCCTTCCGGAGACCTGCCGTTTTAGAGCAGAACTTCCCAACGAGTGTGCCCCAAATGAAGACAGGCAGGGTAACCCTATGTCATAGCTTGCTGGGTCTGTCTGCGTTTATGTCTATAGTCCCAGCAAAATTATTAATAGCACCTCCTTTCCCTAGAACTGTTGTCCCAGTTGGGATGATCAATAAGAACAATAAAATGTATAGTTAAATGTGTGCCTCAATTTTTATCTCCCCCATCTTCAGGGTGGCTGGAGTCACAGGGCCGTCTGTCTGAGGCTGGAAGCAGTCTCATCCATTTCCCCAGCCTGCTATACAAATGTTGCCACTTGCTATACATGACGTATGTTGTGCCCTGTCCCGTTAGGGGATCTTTGTTCACTGGTCACAGTGTGACTATGCAAATCGCCATGGAGACAAGTGAGTCTTTAGGTGGAAGAGGAAATGAGGAGACAGGAAATTAGCACCAAGGATGCAAGTAATGCAGCCAAATTTTCCCTGTGGATTTGACAAACTGAAATACTCATAGCTCCTTTGTAAAGATCATCTAACTCAGCACTGCCCCATAGAAATACAGTGCAATCAAAATGCCACAGTAAGAAACCACTTCACTTTCCTTAGGATTCACAACACAGAAAAGTCAGAAAATAAGTGTCGGCAAGAGTGTGGAGAAATTGGAACCTTCATTGATGGAAATATAAAATGATACAAAATGGTGCAGCCATCGTAGAGAATAGGCTGCCTTGCAGTTCCTCAAAATGTTACACACAGACTTAGGATATGACTTTTAATTTCACTTCTCAGTATGTAACTAGTGAAATAAAACCGTATGGCCACACAAAAACTTGTACATATTTATGGCAGCATTGGTCATAATACATAAAAAGTAGAAATAGCAGATATCCACAAAGGGGGATGAATAGATAAACAAAATACGATACAGTCCCTACAATGGAATGTTATTGAGCCATGAAAAGTAAAGTACATGCAACAGTATAGATGAACCTAGAAAGCCTTAGGAAAAATGAATGAAGCCAATTACAAAAGACTACATATTATATGACTTTCTTTGTCAGAAATGTCCAGAATAGGTAAGTCCAAAGAGACGGAAATTAGATGGTGAGTTCCAACAGGCTGCAGGGAGAATAAAATGGGGGTGACTGCTAATGGGTTAGTTTTTGATTTGACGAAGGTGTTCTAAAAATAGAAAGCGGTGATGGTTGCACAACTCTAAATATACTGAAAAACCACTGAGTTGTATAGTTTAAAGGGTTGAACTGTATGCTGTGTAATTATATCCCAATAAATCTATAATTAGATATAAATAATATAAGCTATATAGAGATTTATAAATTTCCTAAAGACACATTAAGAAAGATTAAAAAGAAACAGATTTACATAATTTTAATAATGCATTTTACTAACCTAATATATTCAAAATATCATTTTAACGTATAACCCATATTTTTAAACTTAGTTACATATTTTACATTCTTTTTATTACACTAACTCTTAAAAATTCATCGTATATTTTATACTCACAAGCCATCTTAATTCAAATTGGCCAAATTTCAAAGACCGAAATGCCACCTGGGCTTAGTGGCTGCCACAGTATTCATCACTGGTAGTTATGAATAGCTAGCTGCTACTTCTGGGTTGTGTGTATTTAATACAGTAATGTTTGAAGCTAAAATAGACTATGCTTTTGCATGAGTTTAGTCGAAACAGAAACAAATGAAAACATGATTTAATTAGGTCTTGATTATTCTTAGGACCAACTTGTTTGTACCTTGTAGCACTATTGATTACGCTGTCAAAGTAAATGTTGGATGCAGATGTTTTTGGCTTTTGAGAAAGAAAGCACATGCACACCTCCTAACCAAACCTGGTCACCATTTGTGTTTTGACTCTCCAATAACTGTATTCTGGTCATGTGGTAAGTTAGCCTTTTTTCAAGAACTTCAGTCTACATATCATTTGTCCATTTTCCAAGACTGGCCTAATGCATTTCTTGGCACTTCTAACTTACTTGAAAACCCCGACATTTCCGCTTCTAATTTCCTGTCCACCAGATGGTTTTGGTTTCCTGCTACTTCCACAGCATGACATGGGATACATTATTACTCCCTCTGGATTATTCTGCTCATCCTCAATTGCAGGGAGACACAGGGTTTTCATCATACTGTTGGTGGACAGGGGGTTAGTCCTAAAGCAGAGAAAAGGAAAAAAAAAAACCTGTGGGGAAATAGGCCTGTCATTTTCTTAAGCTGAGATTTTCTGAGGAACAGGGAAAATAAGAAGGTTCTGAAAGGAAATTTCTTGCCTAAACAAGAGCACAATAATGTCTCATTAATTTTGGTGAATCTGTGTTTGTGTTGACACCTGGGAATAAAGAGATTGGTAAGTTCTGTGCAAAAAGGGTTGTGAACAACAGCCATGAAGACATTTTCCTATATGTATGACAAAAGAGCTGATTTTGCTACTCACTCCAAAAATGACAACAGCTACTGGGAAGTTCTTGGGACCTGAGGACAGGGTTTCTGTCTAGCCTTTCTCTTTCCTTTATGTATTGCACTCATTCTAGGAGCGATCAGCCTAAACCAAGTTAGAGTGTTCTCTGATTGCGCCTATGCTAGAACCTGGCTCGGCTGGCTTTAGGGTTTTGATAGTGCATGAGGTACCCTCAGTTAGCTCGTGTGGCAATGGCCATTGCATCCCTTATCATAAATGTCCACGTACAGCAGAGTTTCTCAGAGTGGTCCCCGGTTGGGCATCGGCAGCATCACCTCGGAACTGGGTAGAAACTAAAAATGATAGGCCCCTCCCCAGAGCTACTGAATCACAAAATATGTTTTACCAAGTCCTCCAGGTGATCGTAATGTGCTCCAAAGTTTCAGAATGCTGAGGTAGAGCATCTTATACTACATACATATTATCTTCTGCTCCACTTGGAGGACTTTAAAAATGCATGTGATTGGGAATAATGGAAAAGCTCTAGTGGACAAAAAGTCCCAGTAGTAGAAGTAGAGAAGATACATGCAAAAAACAGATTAGGAATCTTCGTGTGTTGAATACCCTATGTGTGAACACCTTTTACATACAGTCTTTCTAGTCCTAACGCATCTGAAAAGTCGGTGATCTTACCCGCTTACATCCCTGTATTATAGTAGATGAAACTGTTACTTCACAAGAAATTCACCCAGGGCCAACAGCTAATAAGAGGCAGCACTGGAAATGGAGTTGGATCAAGTCTGTTCACTTAGAGTGCCTGGAGAGGGACAGTAGTATGAATACTGAGCTACTGGTGAATAGAGTAGTAGTGTTGTTGCTACCCACTCTTTTTATTATAGAAAGTATTTCATGTCTGGCTAGTGTTTTCAGCCCTGTTTTAGGTGATATTCTGGCTCTCATCACTAGCAAGTTCTCCACAGTACATGTCAGATTTGCTTAAAGGATTTTCAGACTGTTACACACACAGCAAGTATGTACAGATCTCACGTGTTCGTGTGTATTTAATGGCATCTCTTGGTAAAATGAAAATGAGAGATAATTTACCCCAAACACTGTTCACTGGATTGACTTCTTACTGCTAATATGATGTGAGCTATGATTTTAAGGATGAGCTAGAAAGGGACAGAGAGGGAGAGGGGAGGGAGAGGGAAATTGTAAGCTCTGTCAGTGTCGGGGACTGGATGGAGAAGGGAGATGGCTGTCTAGATCAGTGCCTTTCAGTCAATTGTTTTTTTATTTTAATGCTACATTTTACACATACATAGTGATAACATTCATCACAGGGGATTTGTACCTGTACATGATATATCTTGTTGCTTCTTTTTTTCCTCATTCCTGTCCTCTCCCTTCACCCCCTCCTCCCTTCTCATTTACAAAAGCTTTGTTTCCATTTTTTCCTTCCATTTCTTATTTCTCTTGTCCCTCTGTTCCTTTCCCCCTCCCCCTTCCTTGTTCCCTTGAGTGAAATAAATGGGACACACGTGTTTAAATACCGCATTGATTCACTGGTGTGAGAAACTGAAAGTATTAATAAAGACTAAAATGTATTATATTGGAAAAGGGAAGAAAATGTCCAAATGGGAAAAGGAAGTCACTTGTAATTAAGACCCACAGTTAGAAATACATTTTACCATACATTTCAGAATATACATATGTATGTCTTTATAGAACAATTGATATTGAACAAAAACAATATGTATAGCTAGTATGTGTGCTGAATGATGCCACTTGCAATTTTATTAGTTTTCTAGTATTAACCACCAGCCATACTAATGATTTTGCATCCCACCAATCAGGTGCAACTTACGATGTTGAAATACTAATGTGCTGAGGATTTGGGGAAAATCTGAGGTACTTTGAGTCCCTGGAATAGGGAATAAATGTCCCTCAAGTGGGAAGAAGGTAATCAAAGATGCTGAGGCAGACAGAGAAGAGTGGCCTGGACTTCTGAAGCTCACAACTCAAGGCAGTAAGAACCGTTCAGGGGAGTTCCTCAGTGAGCGTGTTTCTGCCCTTTTCTGGGCATTTGGAAGTGCCTGTGAGTGTGACGTCGCTGTCAGATGCCAGATGCCAGGGCACTGCTGGCATCTGGGAGTTGGGTGTCAGGACTGCCACTGTGGAAAGGAGCTTGGAACAATCCTGCTCTGGACAGTTTTTCTTGCCTGGTGTGCCTGTAGCACTCTGATGGGGAAACGCAGTGGACAGCTCTTTGCTGCCAGGCTGGTCTGGCCCTTTAGTGCCCTAGTGGCCCAAGGCTAGATCCCAGGTGGTCCCCGGGCTAGGCTTCTGGGGCGCAGAATCACGAACCGGACACACCGGACACTCCAGTCCTGAGTCAGTGAGGAAAGGGCAGCACCTTGATGACCCAGGCAGTATTCCCCAAACTTGGACCCATTGATATTCTGGGCCAATGTTTTGTTTGGGGGAGCTGCACCGTGCACTATAGGATGCTCAGCAGCATCCACGGCCTTAGTGCTAGATGCCCACAGCACTGCTTCTCACCCCCCAATCATGACAACCCAAAATATTGCCCCATGTGCCAAGTGTCCCCTAGGTATAAAGTCACCCTAGTTGAGAGTCCCCAATCTAGTGTAATGAGAGAACCCCAAACATTTTTTTAACCTGAATTTTAAGTAAAAGCAGGCAGTTCCCAAATTCCACGTGTGGAATAAGCATGTCCCTTCCTTCCTGTACCTTTTCTGAGTCAGGTGGAATCAACGAGTTCATGCACGAATATTTATTTATTTATCTGTGTCTTCTACAGTGGGATCGGGTCACACTTTTTATACTTTTCATATTGCTCCGGATCATGAATGATTGATAACCATTTTGTGGCCTCAGTTCATCAAGGGTCCTGGACTTTGTTCTGTTTACTTATGAGTGAAACGAATATATAAGGTGCAGTCTGCACAGATAGCTGTAAAATCCTGTTGGATGCCAGGCGTGGTGGCACAGGCCTGTAATCCCAGCACTCGAGAGGCTGAGGCAGGAGCATCGTCTTGAGTTCAAGGCCAGCCTGGGCTACATAGTGAGTTCAAGGACAGCCTGACCTACAGTGGGAGACCACCCCCCAAAAAAATTCCTGTTAGAGGCATAACGACAATACATGACATTGCATGTTTGTAGTTATTATCAAAACAACATACAAAATTCAGCGTGATGTCTCTGCTCAGTTTCCTTAATTTTGTTTCTGTTTCCGTTCTTTATCTCATCTGAATAAATGTCGTGTTGTCTTCAAATGTCTCCATTTCTTCTCAGCATAAATCCTGCTTTCAGTTTCTCTGGGAAACTGATTTGGATTTAGGTGTCATGGGTGGTAGCCGTCCTTGTAGAAGGACTATCCTTGTAAACAAAGGTGATATTTGTAGAATGGTAATTAATTTCATGCAGCCATTATCGCTTGAATCTCCTTAGAATCCTCAGACTGCACACGTTTGGAAAATGATTGAGCATTTCTGTACTCAGTTAATCAAAGTGGAAGCATCTTGTTGTTTCTAAACAAAACAAGCTTCTCTTAAATTGAGAGTTATTGTTCCTGATAGACACAATGGCATGCATAATGGTAACTATACTCAAAGCTGAAAAGAATAGGAATATATTCTTCAGAATTCACGTTGTTGGCTAATAATGTGATCACAGAGTTTGAGTAAAAAACAAACAAAACCAACTACTCAATTCTTGATCTAGAAACAATTTGTAAAAATGAATTCCTTTCCTTTAAGTAAAAATTGCTGAAACCTGCAGTGAGGACTAGGCAAATTCAAGACCAATAAATACAGTTTTCGTTCTCATGGTTTTTCTGCTATTGATTAAGAAATCTTTAGCTGGAAAGAAAATAACATCCCTGGCATATGCCTCGGAAATAATTAAATTACCCAGGCAAATGGGTTTGCTTATTTTTTTGTGTGCAAGAAAGACTAATGAGAATTATTATTGTCTTCTTGGAAGCACAGGGATGCTAGGTCACGTGTATTGAACTGAAGGTGCTTCTGTTTGTGCACTCAACATTTCTATGTTTGATTTCCAGTTAAGAGATATGTTGAAAATGAAACATACCTTGATAAAATGAGTGTAGAAAGATAGATCTGATCTCATGCAAGTCTTTTCCCACTGAGTGGTGTTACTGGCCCTATATAAATTCCATCTATGTCTCCATGTTGACCAGATGTGAAGTTGGCATTTCCTCTGATTGAATGCTCAGGACTCTGCTTGACACCCCCCCCCCCCGCTGCTCAGAAGAATCTCTCTGATAACCTGGAACCTTGATTACAGGACTTAAAAGAAGTAATTCTATGACTATTTCATACCTGGCCGATCTGTTCAGATGTGCAGAAATCCAAGAGTGAATCATACTATTTGAAATTCTGAATTAAGGGATTTTCACAATACCCTTTTTAGCCAAACGGATTGTAGTCAACCATCTGGTCTCTGACAAATTCTTTGGAGAGGAAAATCATAGGATAAACAAACACTGGGTTTAGCAATCAGAAAATCACATCTCCAACTTCCCTCCTCACTTCCCAGCTGAGTAACTATGGACAAGTTGCTTAAACTTTTTAATACTCACTATCTTCAAGAGTAACCATTTACCCTCTATCTTATATTGTTGTATTTGACACAGTAGTGTATTTCAAATTGCTTTGGAAGTTGTACAAATGGCTTCAAAATAGAAGATAATGTCATTTATTAGTAATTGAAATCAGATCACCAGAATGATCGGATTTAGGAATAAATCAAAAACAATATTTTAAGAAAACAATTTTTTTTACTTAAGAAAACAATATAGTGGTACAACAAAGTATAATACTGACACAAATCATGCCACTACTAATGTTGCTGCTTTTTATTTATTTAGAGGACATCCATACCTGTCATTTGGCCTGATTTTCCACAGCCTTATGAAACAATCAGGAGATCTTATTTGATCTGTTTTGACTAATGAAATAAAGAATGCACAGATCAGATAGGCCCTGAAATGTGATCCCATTTGTTTAAAGGGGTGGGGAAACATCGAGAAATTCTCTTTTAACTTCCTGAAACACGTAGTGTTTTCCTCCCATGATAATTTCCGATTCCACGTGGTGCTTTATTTTGGGCCTGCCATTCTTGTAACCATCCTACAGGCAGCATGTGTGCAAGACGAAGATTGCTGCCTTCTCTATGATCAGCTCAGCCAATTAGTCTCTGGTCTTCATCTTGGATTCTGCTTCCATGGTTCACTACCCATGATATCCTTAATTACAGGCAGTGCTGTTTATTTGAACTGGTTCTCTTTTTTTTTTTCCCCGTGAAGGGATTTTCTAAGAGATGTTGCCTATTTGAAGGGGACAGCCATGTATTATTTATTTAAAGCCAAAGGAGTGGTTTTTAAAATAAAACTAAAGGAAGAAAAGACATAGAAATAAAACATACTCTTTGCTATACTTAAGTTCTACTACATTTAATAAAAAACTACCAGTAATAATAATAATAATAAAATAATAATAATAATAATGGTGATATTAAAGGAGTACATCTTTCCTGTAAAAGAAGTCTGAAGTTGGTAGAAAAAGGCTAAACACCGCACAGTTACCAAGAGACCTTTCTGTTCTGCCATTGTCCTGAATTACTTTGAATCTCAAGTTCACTTCAAGTTCAAAGATGGCCTGTGAATCCCAGCATTGACCTCTGCATTCCAGAGAGTAGCATGGAGAGAAGAGTAGGAAAAGCTCGTGTCCTACCTTTGAGAGAATGTCCTAGAAGTCCTACCCATCACTTGCATTACAATATCATTGGCTAAGATTTAATCATATGACTTCAGTGAGAGCCAAGGTGACACTTTGAATAAAATAGGGATTATTTTACTAAGGAATAAAGGAAGGTGACTATTAGGTATGAGGGTGGTAGCAGAATCTGCCATGTATTCTCCAAAATAAACAAGTAACAATCTATGAAATTGGCTTAGAATGTTTGATGGGGTCATCCTTGCCCTGAATAATTTCTTCTAAATAGAGAAAATTTCTAACTTTGGCCTGCCAAATTGTGTGCAGTTTATCTAAGTAAAGGAGAGATATGAAATCCAGAGAGAACATAAGTCGGTGGCTTCCTATCTCACTGAGAAAAAAAAGCCATTGTCAAAAAGCCCTCCAGAAGCTGCCCTCTTCCTTCGCATCATCTCCTGTGCTCATTCCATCTGAGGCACACTAGACTCGGGTGTGCCTAGCAGGCACCTGCTTTTGGGTTTGCACCCTGGCTCTTCCTTTGGAATGGAGCTGCTCCTGATAGAATTTGCACAGCTAATTCCTTCTCTTCCTTCAAGTCTTCGTTCAGATTTTTTTCTTTCTTTCTTTTTTAATTTTTAGTTTTACCAAGAACATGTATTGGTACATTATATACATAATGATCATAATCAACATGGTTATTTTGTACCTGTACATGATGTATCTTGGTTTTCCTCCTTCCCCTCCCCGCCCTTCCATTCACCCACCCCCTCTATTTGCAACAAGTTTATTTACACTTTTCCATTTTTTTCCCTTTCATCTTATTTTTCTTTTAACCTTCTTCTTTATCCCCCTTTTCCCTATCTAGTTCTCCTCTCTTTTGAATACTATCTCTTTTTTTTAAAACATAATATCTATTATACCCCTTAGTGAAATAAATCAGACATTTATCAGTACACATCGAATTGTTTCTCTGATATGAGAAACCATAAGTGTAAATAAGGACAAACAGATTTTTTTCTTTTGAGGACTACATGATCCTAAAAGACTGGAAGTTTTACCCTCTTTTCTTCATAATACTTAAAACTATGGTATCCCTATTCCTACTCTTGAAAAGGAAACAAACATAAATAATGACACTTTCTTTTTGAGACCCAGTATATTTAGAAAATGATTGACGAACCTCCTTGGGTCATCTCTTGTTGGTTCTGTAATTTTGTCTTTCTATGAAACGCGTTTTCCACTTGTTTAATTGAGAAGGGAGTGGAGGGAGTTTTCAGAGGATGCAAGCTTGAAGGAAAGAAAGGTGGCATATATATCATAAATTTTCATTGTTATGTATTTCTGTACATGTAAAACTATGCTCAGAGGATCTAAACATGGAAGACATTTATTTCAATATGTAATATCTTTATTTGTATTTGCCTCTAAGTTTCCTGTTAGCACAGTCAGTTCATATTTGGCCTCATAAAATCTTTCTGCAAATTCTATATTACTTGTAGCCTCCCAGGATTCCTACTCTCAGTGGGGGGTGTGTGTGTGTGCATATGCGCGTGCGAGTCCTACTTACCTGTTTTCCATTTCTTTATGAGGTCTAAATGTTGGCATATTGAATATATTTCCCCTTTTTTTTTCAGTGTTCAGGCTCATGGGTTACTTATTTTTTCTGGGTCAATTTTTCATTCTCTCCTCAAATTTTGGTCATTGGAAGCTGGATTCTTTGTCTTTTCTTTTCTTGCTACCCTCTACCATCCTCCAACAACTATACCAAAGACATTATATGGAATCTATGCCTATAGTATTGTATCATTCCCAGTAAAATATTATCTCCTCAGCTGCATCCTTTTTGGGCTCTTTCTGCCAGGATAGCTATGTCAACTGCAGCCAGCACCCAAATTCCCCAAGACAGGGGCTGCTGTGTCTGAAAAAATAGCCCAAACCAGGAAAGGGGGAAGCTGGATATACATCTACTTTGGT
Source organism: Hystrix cristata (assembly GCA_004026905.1). Taxonomy (NCBI): domain Eukaryota; kingdom Metazoa; phylum Chordata; class Mammalia; order Rodentia; family Hystricidae; genus Hystrix; species Hystrix cristata. The sequence goes on from PVJO010001604.1 coordinate 32,248, forward strand.
ATGCATTGCATTAAAATTTATGGAATAATTTTTGCCTAATATCTGCAACATATTCATGACCATGAGTACTGTCTTGACATGTTTTTTTTTTAATTAAATAAGGCAAGCAAGGAAAAGTGATTTAAGAACTTTTCCACGATGAGCAGAAAACAGCTCCCATAACCAGCAAAAGCCATTTTCCTTAACACGGCAATGGTCCACACCATGGGTGCCTTGAACTCTCATCTCAACTTTTCTCTGTTGTCCCTCTCTCCCAGGACCTGCGTTTTATGGAGGAGGTATGCCTCCCACCGGAAATAACCCCAAAATTTAAAAAATTGAACATCTTATAAATTGAATATAAGCTAAGAGCAAGTCTATTTTTAATATTAATATTCATTTTGTGCTGTGAAATTGTCATAACTTTTTATGTCCACTCATAAATGTTGAAGCAGGCCCATGATTCAACACCATTAAATCACTTATAAATTACCACTGATGAGGCTAAAATTGCTAGTTCTAAAAACGTACTGCTGTGAGGGCTTCCTGGAGTTCGGTGAATTACCACCTCAGATCCGCCTTCTGAGTTGCCCTGACTGCCTGGTCAGACTTGATGAATGCTTGCTGGCCACTGGCGGGGAGCTCCAAATGGCACGGCCAGCCTTCCAGCCCAGCGTGGATGTCATTATCTCTATTTTTGATTTTCACTACAGAAGGTAGAGTATAACATCCAAAAAGTGTAATTATATAACGTGACTCTCATTACTCAAAGGGGAAAAAAAATACACACATAAAAAAGAAACAAACCAAAGCACAAACCCCATCTATTTGTCATTGTTAATTTAGAGGCAAGTAGTAAGGAAACAGACTGGTGATTATGTTGAGTTTTGCTGCCCATTTTAAGAGCTCGTGTTTAGCTCGTGTCTTTTGAAAACTCCCTATACTGAGTAGAACAAATTAAACAAGTAAAAGAGAGAATTAGCCTTTGACAACTCTCAAAACAATGCAATGTTCTAATTCTTGAAAAATAGATATAATTCTAAAGCAAAGTGGCTATAGGAGATCTGTGTTAATAATAGCGGGGCAAGGTTACTGTTTGCTTTGGTTTTGTTTTGGATTTTTTGTTGTTATTTTTTCAAATTAACAGCTTATTTTAAGGCATTCAAGAGGGGAAGCCCTTTTGATACCTTTTAAAAGCAGGACAATCTTTTTTTTTTTTTTTACTAATTCTATTATTATTTTTTGTGTGTGTGAGAGCAAAAGGTGATAAATGGACTGTAAGTCCACTCTTATTAGAATGTCATCCTTCCAAACCAGTTCGGAGTGGTTTGGATGTCAAGGGCCACAGAGGTTACAGGAAGTTTGGCTTTCCCATTTGGTCCCATTCAGCACTGCACAGTATTGTTCATTCATTCACTCAGCATCATATAGCAAGTGCCTTTTTGTGCCAGTGTAAAATTAAAGCAGAATGTGAAGGTAAAGATAAGGGCATCTGAAAATCCAGCAGAATTTTGATTTCTGATATAAAACAACCACTTCAATGATCTATACAGATTATGATCTTAATTTTATAACAGTAAAACTCAGACTTTAATGTTTTATAGCTTCTCAAGCTAACATATTAACATACTAAACCAATAGATGACTATTCAAATATTATTCCTCTGTGTTAGCACGAATGCTTGGCTGTTATTTTTGCTTGTCCTACTTTGTAAATACAGATGAAATAAATATGGCATAGAAATGCTTGTTTTGTGAACAGATTTGCTATTTGTCCAGGGAAGTTAAAGGGAAAAAAAGGCAGAAGAAAACAAAATTTTTATGTATTGTTAGAATATTCAAAGTATGCACTGATACCAGCTTAGCTAGCAGTCAGTCTGTTTTGTTGTTGTTGTGTTATGTTGTGCTTTGTTTTGTTTTGAAACAGGGTCTCCCTGTGTAGTTCAGGCTGACTTTGAACTTATTATGTATCCCCGGCTGGCTTCAAATTCATGTTGATCTTCCCTCCTGCCTCAGCCTCCCAAGTGCTGGGATTACTGGTATGCACCACCAAACCCCGCCAACAGTCAATCTTTAAATACCTAAATTTCTATGTGAATATTAATGTGCTAAATGAGTTGTGCTTCCAGATGTGAACCAATCAATGAGCTTCTCTTTTCCTGAACATGTCAGTGATGGATGTTCAAGCTTTGGTTTTTCAGAATCCAGTGAGACCTTGGAGATTTGGGAAGATACAATATTTTTAAAGGAAGGTACTTAGAAAACATCTGACAAATTTCTAGTTTTCTAAGCTGAGAAGCCATTTCTTGCTCTATAATGTCTTCTCAAAGTCATATGCGCATTGACAACAGTGAAATTTTTGGAAGAACTCCACTATACTGCAAGATTCCACCGTGCAATTAATAATAATCATATGCTCAAGGACTGCAAAGACTATTGAAAGTCAAAGAATTGCTGGAAGGTGTTCTTGCAAAGGAAAATGGCCTTTTGTTGATCAGTACTAGTTCCACCGACATAGATTTACATGATAAACAGAAAAGCAACCCCAAGTGCAGAGTTATGTCTTTTTTTTTTTTTTTTTGGTGCTGAGGATCGAACTCAGGGCCTTGTGCTTGCAAGGCAAGCACTCTAACCACTGGACTAAATCCCCAGCCCCCACGTGCAGAGTTATGTTCTGGCAATATTGACAATGGGCTCTGAAAGAAGAACCCAGATTTGAGGTTTGCTACAGATTCTTATTCATCACTCCATGTTGATCCATGCAGTACAATGGAATCCCTCAAGTTATCAGAGCCAGCAAAGTTCAGCCTGAGATTTGCGGTCAGGACTGCAGGGTTTGTAGCCCTACCTATTAGACCAAACTTTAAGAAGCAGCAGGGTCCTTATCTTTTCAGTAAGGTATCATTGGTCTTTCTAGCTCAGGAGTTGGTGGAGGTTCCACAGGAACTTTTATGAAATGGAATAACTTATAAAGTCTGTAACATTATGCACATTGCCTTTTTATTTAATAATTATTACAAGGTTATTAGTCAAATTAGAATGAAGTCTGAAGTTAAATTATTAGCAATGTATCAAATTATTGCTAAATTTTTATAAACATACCATGGGACGCCAAATGAAGGGTATATGGGAACTATTTATACTATCTTTGCAACTTTACTGCAACCTAAAATTATTCCACAGTAAATTTATTTTTGTTTTTTCAAATGAGCCCAACATCCCTGAGCTTTTCCCACTAATACAGTCTATTAGCTCAGTCTGGCATGAGTAGGCTCATTTCAGGATCTTGCCATCCCTGCCATATATGTCTGGAATAGCCTCATCCTATAGATCTGGTCAATGGTTAGGATGGAAAATGCAGAACATTAAATGATTGTAGTCTAATTAAAATAATGATGATCTTATGTACAGTGTAAAATGAGAGATTAATTGTAGAATCCTGCTCTCAAGCATGATAAGTCCCCATCATTACCTTCATTTCGTCTTTGTTGCTGTTCGGGATAAAACATTCCCTAGACTCCACAGAAGATGTTGGGCTTTTATTTTATATGCTCTGCAAATGGCTCCTACTTGGGATAGAGAAACAGTTGTTTCAATTTCATATGTACCATGATTGCAATTATAGGGTGCAAGAAAAAATAAGCCATGGCCTAGGACGTGACTGGAGCAAGTCAGGTTAGAGGATGAGGATGTGAGCTTGCATCCTGGTGTCTGGATTTGATCTTAGTGCACTGAGGGTAAATGTTTCTTTTGAAAGGAAAGGACTGGAGTTCAACTGCCTCGCTTTTATTCTATCCCAGAGGGGGCAGGTGCCCTCAAGCATGTTAGTTGACTTACATATGCCTGAGTTTCCTTATCTTCAAATGGACATAATATAATAGAATAACAAATCTACATTATAGAGCTACAGGGAGAAAAAAATAAACATTCACTGTGCCAAGCACATAGCACAAACTCAAATGATACATGCTAATGTGACTACTCAAGTCTTCTCTTTCCGGTCTCTCTCCTTTCTGTGTTTCCTTTTCTTTCCCTCTGTCTGCCTTTCTCCCTCCCATTCACCCTCCTTCCTTCATTTAGTGGTACTGGAGCCAACTCCTACCAGTTCAGGAAAGCTGATAAATCATTAGTAGCAGGAAATTGGCCATGATTTGAATATTTACATTGTGGAGTCAACAAACACTACAAATCAGGCTGGAATCGTTTTGTTTGTTTGTTTGTTTGTTTTTTTTCAGTCAGTGGCTCAGCACACCACTGCTTGCTTCCTGCTCCCACCCTCAGCTTCCTCCCTCACAGGAAGCAGAATAAACACAGGCAAGAATCATCACAGATTCTTTCTTCATCTTGAATTCAATGACAGGATTTGTTTTAAATAAGCATGACTCTTTCTGTATAAAATTACCAGAAGAAAATAGACAGGTAGATGAAAGATGATGATAATTTATTGAGAGAGTCTTTAAAAATTGTAGATATTTTCTGCTGTAATATTTGCATTCTGGAAGCAGATTTAAATTGCAATATATCTAATATCTGTATCTGTATCTATATCTATATCTATATATCTCACTTGGCTCCAAAGTGCATTTTCTTTATGCTTTGGCGTTTGAACCAAAGCCTCCCTCTATATAGACTGTCCTTAATAAAATGAAATGAATGCCATCAGTTCCAAGGTCACACCTCCACCCCTTGTGTGAGGATGAGAAATTGTCATTTGCCACATTCTTTTCAGGTCAGCTCTGACGGTGCTGAATTTTGACCCCATTTCTGGCTTCCAGACATTTGCTTCACTAAAGGAATCCCTGAACTATAGTAATTTTTAAGAGCTTCAGCAATAAAACTCACAGCCACTCTGAGAGAGGAATCCATCTGAATTTTACAGATTGTCAGTCTGTTATTTCTTCCGTTGCTCACAATCACAGCTGAGTAGGTTTTGCAGCTGACTTTTGGCCTCACATGTTCCCTTTGCTCCTCGAGTCAACAGGAGATGCTGACACAGTCTTGAGGAACATTCATCCTCTGGAGGGAATCTACAGAGAAACCAGAGAGGGTGGGCAGTTGGTACAGCCTAGAGAAGAACCAGGCGGCCCATTAGATTACTGGCCCTCTCCTAATCCTTGTTGGTTCTCGCCTTTCTCAGGCAATTGGGCCATGAAGAGAAGCATCCAAAGTAGAAACATTTGATGATGAAAGGAGTGTGCGGTTAAGAAATCACACTGACATGTACTCTCTGCCAGGCACTGGGCTAAATTCTGTATTGAATTGCCTCTTATTTAATCCTCATGAATACTATATGTACTGTAGATACTATTATTATCTCTATACTAGAGGTGAGTTATGTAGGCAGGGACCTTAAATAACTTGACAACATGGTGGCTAAATGCTGGAGCCAAGATTCAACTTCCTGTGGAGTATGTTTAACCACTGCACTGTAGTCTCTTTCTGAAAATGATAAGGCACTACAGTAAGTGATGATTCTTGTGAACTGCAGTAAAGAACTCTGCAAAATGCAGTAATGATGATAGTGATTTCCGAGCATGGTGATTCTGTACATTTCAGTTAGCACCGCAAGGTGCCTTAACATCACCATCTCTTTTAATCCTCAGAGCAAACCTAGAAGACAGTGAAGGCAGCTCTTCAAAGAAACTGGCTGTTTAACAGAGTTAACGTAGCAAGCCTGAAACTGCTTCCTGTAGAAGAGCCCGCTTTCAAGGTTGGCCTTTGCTGGTGCATGGGAGCTTGACTCTGAAAATGCTCCCTCCCTTACTAGATAAGGTGTGTTCGCTGTGCCCTGATGCTTTGTATAAATGATGTGGTGTTCAAGGAATACTTGCTTTCCTTCTGGAAGCCTAGAATTTGAGAACTTGCTAGGCAAGAGGTGCCTACGTAACTAGTACTCTGTGAACGCCGTGAGCATTGAGTCCCTAATGGGTTCCTTGGGCAAAGCAATGCACACACATGTTCTCACATTTTTGTTGCTAAAGGGAGAATGCTAGTGTGACTGCATGAGATGGTAAAGGTGTGGGAGACTTGTATATGAATTCATCTAGAATGCTCATCACAGTATTTCTCTAGTAAATCTTACCTGTAAATGCTACCATGCATTGAGAACAGTGACTTCTAATTAATCACCAAACATGGAGGTGTCCTGAAGACCCCTGGCTCACTGAGATTCAGACAGTTTAAGTCAGTTAATCAATTGCCGCCTAACAAACTACACAAAAACATAATGGCTCAAAACAGCCCTGATGTATTGTTTCTCTTAAAGCCGTGGATTGGTAGACAGTTCTGCTACCCTTACCTGTTGTCATTTGTGTGGCTACATTTGGTCCTCTGGCCTCATACTTCAGGTCCTTACTAGTTTTGTTTTCTCCAAAATGATACATGTGACACATGAATGTAACTAACATAGTCCTCATGTTCTAAGGAGCTTGACTCCTGTCTTAAACTTATTCAAGGAAAATAAGACTATGGAGAATGTAAACATTTCGAGAGGAGGGAAAGAAGTTTCAAACATTTGTTTAGAATGTAAGTTTCTTGTGGCAACCTAGGAAGTTATAATTCAATACAGTGAACACTGTTTTCTGTCTAAAGGTTTCTCAGTGTTGCTCCAAAGATTAAGACAGAAGAAGTAAAGTTTGTCTTTTGTCTCAGAGCGTACATCTGGTAATATTATCTCTGCTATTCCTCCCACCAACTCATCAAGTTATGGACTATATTTGTAAGACCAAGAGGGATTAAACTACCTGTATCAGTTAGTCCAACTCAAATGGGAGTGGGGTTTCCAAACCTGGGCCGTCTTACTCCAAAACTGGTGCCTTTAACCACTATCCATGCCACCAACCTGTGCCATAAATAAGTGATCTTTTGATTATATAACTTTTACTAAAACTCTTTTAAATACAAGATCCATGTGTGTTTCATTTTTGAACCTCTGCACCTGTCACTTTGGGTTAAGTTAACAAACAACCCCAGATATCTCCGTGGCTTTCAGTAACAAAGGCTTGCTTTATTCTCACCAGTGTCACTGTGGAGCATCTATGGTTTTCTACCATGTTGCCTTCACTTTGGGAATCAGCTAAAAGGAAGCAGAAGGAAAGTAGAACCACTGGTAACACTTAGAAATTTTTATTAGGAAGGGTTTTGTCACTTCCACTTCTATGTTTATTGGTCAAAGCAAGTGTTTTGCCCAAGCTTGACTCCGACAGTGAGGCGGTAAATCTCCATATAGGGAGGACTCATGAATACAGTGTTTTAAGCCACTCTCCATGTTTTGTAAATAATAGATTTTTAAAATTTTATGACTGAAAGAACGAATGAATGTAATGAAAAGAAGAATTAGAAGGAAATTAAAAACAGTATAACCCTTCAGCCATCAAATTTAAACCAGGTGACGGTTTTCATACAGAACAGAATAAATAGCATGATTTATTATTATTTTATTATTGTTTCATATGAAAAATTAAATACTGAAGGCTTTGGGAATTTATGGACTCTTCTCTGGTTGAAATCCTTATATTTAATCACAGGATTAGTAACTCATCATTACCTACTTTATACAGTTACAGATCTTTTAATGCCATTAGAGAAAATAGTCAAATATTTGCCCGCTTTCCATATTCCTGTTATTTAGTAAGCCTAAATAGACAAAGACATTCTTTTCTTTTTTTATTAGTACGTGTTTGTGATATAAGAAATACATTCACTGTGGGGAATTGATGCATCTAACTATCGCATTTTTATCCTTTTTACTTTCTCTTCCCCTCCCCTCCCACCCATCCCTCCCATCTCCAGATCCCTTTTCCATCTCTACATAGTCTATCTCCCTGTTTCCTATCATCTATCTTTTATTTTGCTCTTTCAATTATTTATCCTTTAGCAGTATCACATAAGAAAGACCAGATGATATTTAACCTTCTGTAAGACATTCTTTTGAAATGGAGTTTACCCAGTACACTGTCACATCTGTGTTTCAGTGAGTAAAATATTTTATTTAAGTATACATCTGTTAGAAAATCAAATTGCTGTGAAGGTCATATCTAACAATTACCAAAGGAAGAGTGGTATTTTTTCCTACCATGTTAGTGTTATCATAAGCTATGAGAGAGTGGATAGAGTCAAACCCCAAAGCATCTCTATCTATGAAGAGCACACGCAAAAAAGGAATTTTAAGAATCTGATGCACTGAGGAAAAAAAGAGATGGGAGAAACCATTAAGAAGTCTCCTTTGAGGCTGCCATCTCAAGGTTCCCATATTTTGAGCAGGGCCGCCGGGTCGTACCTGTTTATTAAATCCTGTAGATGTGCATAGGCCAACTCTTGGCATAGTCTTCTAGAGACCGAAGAATCTGCTAGAATAGCACAAGGCTTGGAATCAGATTGGGGACCACTACAGCAATGCTAACTTGACTGCCAGCACTCTACTCCCTAACCTGTAGCCTCCCAAGAGCCAGATATGTTGTTTTTGACGTACATTTTTCTTAAATGGATGATGATTATGGAATGCAGATTATAAGATTATGCAATTTATTCCAATGCCAGAATGAACCCAAGTCCTGAAGTTGCTGCTTCATATTAATTACACGTTTTTAGTATGCATCCATTTCTACTGGATAACCAAAGGCAACATGCAGTGGATCTCATCTTGTCATGCATGCTTCCTTCATTACTTCTGCCAGCAGATACTAAGTCAGTGCCTGCGCCCACTACATGTCAATTTTATTAGTGGTTCAAGGTAGTTATAGTCAAATTTATTGCTAGCTTATTTGGGAGGTGATTCTAGGAAGCAGGAGTGAGGAAGTAGAAAAGATGAGAGAAGAAAGAAATGCAAAACCAAGAAAACAACAACAACAAACAAAATAGGTGGTGTGAGTTAGCAGTGGGATCATCTGGGCCTCAAACCCACCAGGTAACTTTTAAGAAACTGTGTAGAATAGAGATCACCAAACTGTCCTGTGGGCCAGACCTGGCCAGCTTTTCGTAAAGTTTTACTGGCACATGATCATACTCATTTGTTTGTAATGATGGCTGCTTTTGCACTACAATGGCAGAGTTGAGTATCTGTGACAGAGACCACATGACCTAAAATATCTAAAATCACCTCGAAAGATATTGGGCCCATTCTTGAAAATGTTTGCTGAAACTGATACAGAATTTGCCTTAGATTTGTCCTTCTGGAGGAGGAAAGCTGGACCCCTTCCCAAAGGTCATGTTTTCCCATTTGCACTGGGTCTATGTTTCAGAACTTAAAAGAAAGCTCTAAGGGCTGGGGATTTAGCTCAGTGATTAGAGTGCTTGCCTTGCAAGCACAAAGGCCTGAGTTCGATCCCCGGCACCACAAAAAAAAAAAAAAAAAAAAAAAAAAGAAAGCTCTAAGACAGAAAAGTGGTGAGACCTCTCAGCCAGGCCCCTGGAGTGGAGGCTGCCAGTGGACACAGAACTGTCCACCATAGCTATACAGTGAATTCTATTTGACCAGTTAGGAGGCATTAACACAGTTTCTGTGGTGTAACAATACCCTGCAAGAACTAACCTCTTCCCACTCTCCAGTATGTTTTCCTTTGACCAACAGGAAAACTTTGTTGTTATCCCTTTACCATCAACAAGAAAGTTCTGGTTACCCCAGACATCATGCTAGGAGCTTGTGTATATGCATGTGCATGCACCCACTAGAAGATTTTCTATAAAGTTAGTTTTGCAAAATTAACAGAACAATTTCACTAAAGAGAAGCAGGTATTCATTGCCACAGACTAAGGACTGAGGACTGCGTGGACAGGGTCCCCATTCTAACCAAAGTCTCCTTTGATAGTACCTGATAGCAAGGGCAAGCTATGTGAGGTTTAATGTTTTCTTGAAGGATAATTTATTAATCAGCAACTATGTACAAAACTATAACTATTTCATAATCCAATTAATAGATACTATTTTAGAGGTGAGTTCTCCTTATGTTGTTCAGGTTGGTCTCAAACTCCTAGGCTCTAGTAGGCATGCACCACCACTCCCAGCTTTAAGATACTGGATTATATATAAGAATGGCAGATGGTTTAGGTGCTATCGTGCTGCAGAAGGACTACAGATAGAGGTGGTTATGTAGAAAAGGCAAAGTATTGGAGTCAAAATGAAAAGAGATGGAATGCAGCAAATGGAGTCCCCTCTCTTTTCAAGTTTAAAGTCAGTGATCTGTTCACCATATCCTTCGGGGTGGGTAGTAACCACTCATTTCTCTAAGTATACTCTATATTTTCCAGTAGTTAGAGGGTATTTTGAACCTGTATGGACAACATTTATTAGTGGTTCAAGGTACTGCCTCTGAAAGATAGAAGTTAGAATCTGAGGAAACCAGAGTTAGAACACTGTCACATATTTGAATTTCCACACTGGGCAGGAACCCTGTCTGCACATCTCTGATTGATGAGCTTTGCCCAGGAGGGATAAAGTGATGATTCCATTGTCAGCATTCCTGTGACTCCACTGCACAGGAGTACCAAAATGTCATTGATTTGGAAAACTTACATGATCCTAATCTAGGAAGAGTTTCCACTCTTAGAATCAGTTGAAGAGGATCTGGTAAGACGGTCCCTAATTTTACATTGCTTTAGGAGTTAGGATCCTGGTGTCTGCTTGGCTCATGGCCTAGTAGAACTAGAACCAAATGTCTTGGTGACAAAAAAATATAAATGAGGCTGTATTTTATTATTAAAAACTCTAGAACAGAAGTCTGACTCAACTCTAAATGAATGTTCAGTACCGTTGCTTAGAAAACACTCAGTGCGGCGCTGCCCTCTACGCCTCAAAACAAATGCTTTGTTGGAGTTCAAATTAAGTTTTAGAAGTTCAATCAAATAATCTTTGATGTTACACTTTTAATATTTGAAAACCCAGATTTTAATAAGCACTTGCTTGGGAAAGTTGTAAGCTTTAAAATTAAATGAAAGGACAAGTTGAACAATAAATGCAGTGCCTAGAATGCATGATTACTGCAAATTATCATTATTCAGAACTGGCCAAAATGTGGAAAGTAATATTTTTGTAAAAATAACTTCTAGCAGCAAAATTCTTCTTTCCAATGTAACTGCCACATCTATTTGGAAGTACAGAAAGAAGACAGAATGTGGCTGACTTTTGCTATTAGAGTCAACCCTGGGTTTCATGTCTGGGTAGAGCCATCAACTCCCCAGCCCTGTACCCTCATTTCTGCTCTTGAGAATGATCCATGTGCAGCTGAATTTTCTTCCTAAAAGGTTTCGAGTATCTATAAAGCACTTTAAAGAAGTTTGATTCTCCATGAGGCTATTCTTCGAATTTTTCTTCCCAAAAGAGATGATGGCCCCCACTGGAAGAGGTGGGATGCAAGAATGAAGAAAGCATATGTCTAGTCTGAATATGTTTGGATTTATCAATATAAATCTCATTAATACAAATGGAGCTTTAAAAGTGGGAATATAACCCTTTATCCGAGAATGGTTTACATTATCAGAAATACTTGCGAGAGTAAATAGGCACATAAAATGTTACGCCAGGAAAAAACCGAGCTAATATATTTTCCAGTGTTGCTTTTATTCCCTTTAGAAATACTTGCAATGAAAAACAAAAAGGATGGTGATCACACTTTCACTCTGTATGATTAAGAGACTCTTTCACCTCACTGCATTCATCCATGATCTTCACTCTCCAAGCTCTGAGATTTTCTTCTTTCTCCTTTTGATTTCTATCTCTCCCCAAAGTTTTTAGTTTTTTTGTTTTGCTTTTTGCTATGATCTGTTCTTACTCTTCTGTGATCTCGGAAAACACAGCGGTTTCTTTAGAACTTAGCAAGAGTCAAAAGGAACATCCATTTTTGAATGTCTGCAGTCTTCAAATCACAGAGGAAGAAGGAAGGAAAGGAGAATAAGAACCTCTGTTAATGAGGGACACAGAAAATACAGTAGTCTTCAGTAACTGCCTGGCTGAATGGAATATGCAAGGAATGTTAAATCGATGTGCAAACTAGTTCCTTCTTTCTAGAGGAATGTCAAGGAAAGAGGTGGCTGGGGTTAAGCAAGAGGTAACTCAGTTTGCATATGGAAAAGGTAGAATCAATTTAGGGAGACTTGAGATGTTCTGCTTTCTTGCCAGTGTTGATATATGAACCCACTCATTTTTGTAGAGTTCTAGTGAGCACCACCTTTTCTCTGGTCCTGAACTTATAAGTGCTTCAGTCTCTAAACTCCAGGAGAATTATGTTCATATGTTGCTACAGAAACTTTCACATGTGCCTGCAATAAAGTGCTTACTTGCTTGCTTGCTCCGAAATATGAATTCTGTAGCCCTGAGGCAGTTGTTGGAAATACCAGTGAGCCAACAACACTGACATCATGACTTCCTAGGCTTACCATCAGTATGTTGTCTTTTTAAAAAGCAGTTTGCTGTTACAGATCTTGGTTACAAGACAGCTTTAACTCTGACAGATGCTCCATTGTACTAGGTCAACTTGTGCTGTGCCTCAGAACTTGATAATCCAATTTCCACCACAGCTTCCCTCTACCATGGAAGGCTGTATTTTACCTCAAGCTGAAAGGCTCCATGGATCAAACTCTCACGGTACCATTAGGTGGTGTCTACTAAGAAAGTGTTCATTTCGTGACAATTGTCCCTTTACATTTTAGTAGCAGAAGACCACTGTGATTGACAGTTTAACTGCCTATCCCTGTTGGACCAGCCTCATACTGAGAAATTGTAAAAATATTATGGTTTCATTCTCAACATGATGAGTAATTGGCCCACAGTACAAATGTGTCCAGTCCAACACAGCAAAATTGATTAAGATAAAGCTCTAGTTTATTAACCATCAGGAAAAATTATCCACTTTACTTTTAAGAATTGGAAAGTGTTTTTAAGGCTCAGCCGAAGGATATAGGATTTCTATCTTTTAATTAAGATGACACTTCGCTTATTTTCATGCAACATTAAGTTAATTTGTTCCCGTTTAATGCAGACAAGAGAGAAGAAAAACATGCATGCTGCTCTACAAAAAAATCCTTTCTATGGGAGATGTCTCCTGGAGGGATTTGATTTTACAGTGGATGAAAGGTTGGAATTGACACTAAGTCACAGCTAGCCCAAAAAACAAGATCAAAAGTGGAGTGGAGGAGCTCTTGATTTTCAACAGGGTCGTGGGATACTGATTTCTAATTTGCTGGTACTTTTCCCATCTCATCATGAAAAGGTCTGTTTTGTGCAGAGAATAGAGTAACAAATGACAATCATCCAAAAAGTGAATGGCCAAAATAAAATAGATGGGGACGTGAGTCCATGAGTTTGCTAGAATTAGTGATTTCTTTATGAATTAGTGAGAAATCACATTTACTAGATTTACCCCGCACATCATATTTGTGTATATGTATGAATTTCATTTCAGCGTATTGAATAAATCAAATGAGGATTTGCCTTGCTCAAACGCATGTAAATTTTTTTGGGGGGTCAGGAACAAAGAAATAGTTTAAACACAGCAGGGTATACTTGAGATGCTGTCAAAGACCTAGAAAAAATTTTTCGTTTGTAAGGGATGTATTTTTGAACAGAACATAAAAGTGATATCATGAAAAAGCAATAAAAACCATCAACAAGGTTGTATAAAGTGAAGATTTAACAAAAGTTTGGGAGTGTAGGGAGGTGTCACATGCTAAGTCACAGCTACCATTTCTATGGCAGCCACTGAAGAGAAGATTAACCCCGACACTCAGAGTTCATTGTGTCTGTCCTTAAACCCTACGCAGAATCAGGGTCATGGAAATTCTTGCAGAAGGGAAAGGAATTATGGTAAAGTTATTTAACTTTCAAAAACACCTTTCTGTTCCCCTCTGTGCATTACTTGAAGCTTACAAGCAACAGACATACCCCAAACAGTATTCAAATTGAGAGAATATTCTAGTTATGTCATCACCCCTTGCCATGAGATCCCAAGCATGAGTCACCATGATAACCTGAATCAGGCAAGTGTGTGCTCTCGTATTCCCTTGATAACACATAGAAATTTCCGGAAGGGTGTTCATAGAAAAAGAAATGTCCTAAAAGCACTTGGCTATCTTTCAAGGAAAGAAAGATCATAAATATGAGTTTTATTTTGCTGATTTCACACTGTACAAGACATGTTGGATGCTATATCCTTTACTATCTGATCTATCTGATGAAAGCTGCAACCAAAATTTGGGAAAAAATTTGGATGCCTTAATTCCTTTTTTAAAATGTCAATTTTGAAAAAAAAAAAAAAACATGGTTCTTTTCTACTTTGACATGAGATTCAGTCATTTCATTTGCTTAGAAAGACCTGAACAGTGAATGCAGTGTTCCAGATCTACAATTTTGGTCACCTCTCTGAAATCCAAGAGTAGAGCTTAGTAATTTGGATGCTCGACCCTAACATTATTCCTCTCTTATTATTCCTTCCTTCACTTTTTCCTTCCATCTGTTAATTATCTTGGCAAGCTATATTGTTATATGAAGGAAAATATTTTTTTCCCAGAAAGTCATGATTTTTTTAGGTTGAGGTAGACTGGCTTTTATAATTACCTTCTTAAAGATAAGTACTGGAAAATGCCCAAGATGAAGCAAGGTGATGAGTATTTCAAAGGTAACCTTAAAATAAGGCTAATGAGGAGAAGAATACAATCTTTGAAGTTATTTCAAATGAATTATCCGCCATTGGCTGATTATCAGATACCTATATAGAAAAGTATGAACTCATCTGTTAGGTTAAAAATATCCAAAACCATCTCACCTATTATTAGACTATTTTTCTCATATAGTTGATTTGGAGTAATAGAGATCCTACTGTTCTTGTAGACAAAAACTTTCTACCATTTAATGTGGGACCAGTCGTATCATCATTTCTATATGGAATACTCATTTACCCTGCTTAGTCCAGTGGTTAGGACCAGATGAAATGACAGGTATAAAAACACTGTGTAAAGGGAAAGCTGTGATCCAAGAGCCCAGTATCACAAAATACCATTATGGAACAATCCAAGGAGGAGCTGATCAGAGTGGAGTCACAATTAAGATCAGTGTATTGGCATGAATACAGCCCTCCCCTCAGAGACTTTTATTGACTAGTAAAAATCATTATCTCTGACACGGTAGGATTCTTAGGCTGTCTTTCTGTTTCAGCACAAGTGGAAATTTTGAGAACATCCATATATTCCTTATTCATTTTTCCCAATTTAAAGCACTCAAATCAGCACGTAGACCTTGCCAAGCATTGTGCTCAACTCCTTTTCACCTCTGCCTGCCTCTGAGAAGAGATGCTCAACGAGAGGCTATGTTGGAGTTTAAGCAGCAGCCATGGTCTGAATAAAGCAAACCACATTCCTCACTAAGCAAAGATGCTAGGAATTAAGTATCAGAAAGCTCATTTTTAAAGTGTTTATAACTAATGGAGCAAGGATAAATACAATAAAAGCATGAAAAGTACACTCACAGAAACAACTGAAGTGAAACTAATATAGCTTGAAAAGAGCTTCAGTAAAGCACATAAGGTGGATTCTATCACAAGTTTAGGTGACTGGATAACAGGGAAAAATTAGAAAAGACTTAACAGAGGAAGAATGACGCAAGCAGGTTTGCAATTGTCAGAACAAAGGCTGATTTGATTTGGTAATTCCTGAATAAGATATGAAAATTTAAGCGAAGCCAGAAACACAAATGAGCAGCAGGTTCATCCTACTAGTATTTAGGCCAGGGAGGAAGGATATAGGAGGATGGAGAGCTTGCTATGGTTGCTGTTGCGCTTTGGTGGAGACTTCAATGTAATATTCATCCTTTACTTGTAACTGGCAGTAAGTATGGTTGAGAACTCCCTGCTGTAATTTCACTGGCTACATTTCACCAAACCAGAGGTTCACCCTGCAGGTGAGGGGAAGAGTTCCTGTGTTGGTACTTGACGGGTTTTTTTCTCATTTAAGTCACTCATAACTGAAGAAGGGATGCATTTTTCATTTTACAACAGGAAACTGGCACTTAATTACATGCCAAAGGCACAGCCCAAGCTCAACGTCACATCTTCCTGACTCCCAACTCCCCATCACACCCGCTTTTCCACCGCTCCTTCTACAGCAGGGCTTCTCAACCTGCAGAATTGCACTGTTGCTTAAAGCTCTTCCAGGCACAATTTGAACTCTACACCAGAAATAATCAATTATGCAATGAAAAGTCAGGTCCCCTGTGTTGGATTCTTCACTACAACCATTATAAGCTACTAAACCATTTGCCCACAAACCCTCTGTTGAATCCTGGGAGTCGGTGATGTCTCGTTCTATCTATTTACCATGCCTTGCAATGAGAAGCTGAGTTTAGGACAAGTCCAGTTGTACATATACTCAGAACTACTCAAGAGATCCTGGAACTCAGTGTGAACGCTGTATACAAATCAAAATTCTTAAGGCATTCACTCTCTTCCCTCCCAGACGTAACAGTAGTAACTGGAAAGTGCTTATGAAAGAAGATTCATTGCAAGTAAAATATTGTGTTGTGTGGTCAGCATTGAGCCTGAGAACTGTGGTCATGGAGCACAGGTAGGCACAAGATAATGCTGGGACTCTTCCCACAGTATTTAAGAAGCTGCAGTGCAGCTGTAGCCATAAATTATTTGAAAGCTTGTCCATGTTGGGAGTGTCAGAAGAACTGCTGGGCAGACATCATTCTCTTCAGCTGGGTTGCTTCCAGCAACTTCATTGAGTACAAAAACAAATTATGCATACTGAAAGCTCCGTCAGGTTAGGGACCATGTGTTGGATAGTGGGATTATTAAGAAGAATAACTCATAATTAGCAACAAATGAATTGGCATTGCAGTTACTTGTTGACAAGTATTTATTGCATTCTCATTACATACAAGTATAATTTTATAATGTGTGAGCTATCCATAAAAAGCCACAGATGCTACGTTTATATAGATTTCAAGGGTCAAAAATAATCTTGAGGGACTTTCAGTGTTTTGGTTTTCCTAATTCCAAGCATATATGTAAAGAGCTACACATTTTATCCCCAGTAGAGGCCTGAAATAGTTTAGGGTTCCTGCCTTGGGGATGCTTCTGAAAAGCTGAAGTATACAACAGCCTGTGGCAAGATAGGGACAGGTGGTCCAAAAGTATCTCAGGCTCTTCATTTCCTCTGCTCCCCTTGGCACACCTGACTCAGAGGACATGTGCTGGCAACTCCACCATGCTTCTTGGAGACAGACGTTTTAAGTTTAAAGCGAGATGATGTGTGTGGCGTGTCCCTCGGTGCTCACGGGAAGGAGGGGTTCCCTGGAGCAGGCCGAGGCACTGGTTCCCATGCACTGAGGGAACATTTCAGGTCAGTGCTCACAGGGAGAACCGGCCCTGAGAAGCCCAGCCTGGGTGACAGGGGAGGGGAGGCAGGTGCTACTGCTTCTCTCTTTTCTCTCGCACGTCGAGAGAGAAACAAGCGCAGGCCCATGATTTGAATTAGACCCTCCGAGGTTGAAATGCCGGCTCCATCCACTCACTAGCTACATTATTTTGGGCATGTGGTCTGGCAGTTTCCTCTTCTGGAAAGGGGGGGGCAATGCTCATATAAGACTGTGTACATTATTGAGT
The DNA here is from genome assembly GCA_004026905.1 of Hystrix cristata. NCBI lineage: Eukaryota > Metazoa > Chordata > Mammalia > Rodentia > Hystricidae > Hystrix > Hystrix cristata. Next base: position 49,818 of record PVJO010001604.1, read on the forward strand.
GCGATTATTGTTGTAGGGTTCTCTTAAAAATTTTAAGTGTAGACCGAGAAGTCTGAGTGCCCGGCTCATAAGGCTGATTTGAACATTCAGCTAGCTGGGTCACATATGGAAATTCTGGGGCGTCAGTTACTCATCTGTCACAGTGGACTGGGGAAAGAGCAAGGCGTGGCCTCAATCTCTTTAAATTATAAAGTTATCAGATGCCATCAATGAAATCTAAATAAGACCATTACTTAGGAGTGGGAAAGGTGAAACAGTTGCAGAGTTCTCAAAGGAGTCCCAGAAAACATATGAAACAGAGACTAAAATTGGAAATAGAACATAAACCAAATTTATGCTTTTTTCTTCTCCATGCCCCTTCAGCTTGGGACAGCATCAGATTTAAAGCTATATTTATAGGAAGAAATTAGTGTAAGGACATAGGAGTCATCCTTTTGCATTGAGTAAAAATTAAGGATAAATGCCAGAAAGAAGGGATAGGAAACGTAAAATCCAAGAAGCTGGACCTACTGTGATGAATGACTGTGTATACCCAGCTCTTTTTAGACTCAGAATGTAGCTGTCCCTGGTATTTATTTGCTGAGAAATGGGTCCTTCCTTTGTAGGGCTGAGAGGAGATTGATGAGATAATGTCTGCAGACTAGTTTAATCTCCAAGGGTGAGGCCACCTCTTCAAGTGCCCATTTTGATCATTATGACTATTTGTGCCTCGGTGAAATGCTGCCAAAGACAGCAAGAGGAGCCTGCCAGAAAGAGAAATTTTCCTAGGGAGAGAAATGAAATAGAAATGGAAAGAAGGTTGAGGTTTTAAAAAGGGAGGAAAAAGAAAAGTACTTGCAAGAGAGAATTTAGAACAATTATATAAACAGAGATTGGTTTCAAGGACACATGGCCAAAATCCCAGAATCACAGCAGAATCACAGGAAGGCTAACAGTGGGGAAGAAGAAGAAAAAGAAGAAGAAGAAGAAGAAGAAAAAAGCAAAAATCAAACAAACAAAAAAGACCCAAAAAACAAAAACCTTTGAGACTTAGAATTTTAAATTCTCCAAGAGTGATCAGAAGTTCCAGATAGAAGCTTTAGGCAGGCTGCATTTTAAAAAGCATAATAAGAAAGAATGAAAAAAAAAAAAAAGAAAAAAGAAAGAAATGACAAAGGAAAAGCAAAATTTGACTTTTCTCTCTTTTTTTTTGACAAAAAAGCATTTTTGACTCTTTTCTCTTCCAGAAGAGATTTTTTTTTTCAGTCATAAGATACTGGATATCACTGAGAAAAATGCACATGGATTACACATAGTAATCATGACGTTTTGTAGCCTGCTAGAGTTTATTGTGCTTCCTGGATGTGATTCCCCTTCCTTTTCAGCTCATTCACCTGTGCTCCACACAAAGCATTTCTCAGCTGTCTTGTGCGTCATGATGGATGGCTCACATCTTCTCTATGAATAAAGCAAATAGTCTTAATGACCTCAGGAGTCTACATTAGCAATGTTTATCACAGCAGTGGAACTAACGTGGATCATCAGCCTGCAAGTGTGGACTCCCGTGATGGTTAAGATTATTTTTTAATTAAAAAAATATGTCCAAGAGCAAACATGCACTCCTGTGTGGATGTTTTCATTAAACTTAGTAGCTGGTCAGTTTTGCATTTGCTTGTTGTAGACATAAATTAAAGTTGTGTTTTTCTACAAGAAGCATCTTGAGATCTGTAGAACAGGATTTTAAGGCGCTGTTAAGGAGCTAAATGGTCAGCTCAGGCCATTCCCTCTGTGTTTTCTCCCTCCACCTATGCCCCTGGCCCACCCTGCTTTTAAGAATAGTCTGAGTCACATTCTCATTCTCATACTCAGTTCCACCCTATAAAACCTGTCACTATAGTTTGGATCTGGAATGTCACCCAAAAGGACCATGTGTTAAGTGCTTAGTCTCCAGAAGGTGCACCTAGTGGGAAGTGGTGGAGGCCTTAAGAGATGAGCCTTGTGGGAGGTCTTTAGGTCAGCGGAAATGTGCTCTTGAACAGTGGGGCCACAGCCCCTTGCTCTTCCTTTCTTTCACTTCCCTGCTGTGAGTTGAGCCTTTCTCTCCCACTGTGATGGACCACCACAGGTCCAAACCCATAAGGCCAACCAAAACTGTGAGCCAAAGCAAACCTTTTGTCTTTGTAAGTTGATTATCTCAAGTATTTGTTACGGTGATGGAAAGCTGATCAATACACTAGAAAAAGTGTTTTTACCTTACTATTTGTTGAGTTAATTGATAATGACTTTTAAAGTATTTATAGAGTTAAAGACATCATATTACAATGATCATGCATACCCATGTTTATAACAGCACAATTCGTGATAGCTAAATCTTGGAAGTGGCCTATATGTCTATCAACAGATGAATGGATAAAGAAAATGTAATATTTACAAACAATGGATCTACTCTACCATGAAAAATGATAAACAAGTCATTTGTAGGTGAATGAATGCACCTTGAGACCATAATGTTAAGTGAAATACATCAGACACATAAGCTTAAATATTGCATGATTTCGCTTATAAGAGAAACCCAAATTATAACTAAAGAGCAAAAGAAAAGACAGATAATAGAGAGTGGGGAGATAGATCTTTCTTGAATGGGAAGGGGATCAGGAGATGGATGGAAGCAAAAGGAGGGAGGGAAGGGAAAGGGTATGAAAAAATGAATTAAGATGTCTTATGTTCATCTACGAATTCCACACCAGGAATGTAAGCATTAATATAAACACATACTAATAAAAATATTTACAGAGTCCTGAAGAAAATAACAAGGAAAATGTATTTTTCTCCTTGAAAGAAGTGAAAACCCTAGAAAGAAGAAGTAGCTCACTTATTTTTTCTTTCTTTCTTTCTTTCTTTCTTTTGCAGTACTGGGGATCAAACCCAGGGCCTCCTGCATGGTAGGCAGCCACTGTACCACTAAGCTGCATCCCCAACCCGAGAAGTGACTGATTTAAATGTCTGTGTTAGGTATGTGCAGTCAGCAAAAGCAGAAAGGCTGCTAGAGACAACCTAATTTACCCCCCCACAACACACACACATTAACTATGGTCTGGGGAAGTTAGGGGAGTGCAACTCTGGTCCCCTCAGTCTCACAGTAGTTCTTATGTTTGTTTAACAAACGTATGTGAATGCCTACTGTGCATCGGTTCTGGGTGTAATCCCAAAGAAGATGTCAGGTTCACTGCTTCTGAGCTAACAGAGCCCCGAACACATAGGCAAGTTACCAGGCAAATTGACAAAAAGAATGGCAGTTGTAAAGAGATCTGTGGGAGGAGCACGTAGCCCTGTTCCAAGGTTATACAGCAGCACAGTGCAATGAAATTATGATGTGAATCACATGCTAATTTAAATTTTCCAGTAGTCATATCTGAAAAACAACCTGGTAAAATTTACTTTTAGTACATTTTTGTTTAACCCAGTGATTTATCATTTGAACGTGTAATCAATTTATTGAAAATTATTAATGAGATCATTTATATTCATTTTTCTACTAAATCTTCAAACGTTCGTGTGCATCTCACACTTATAGCTCATCTCAGTTCAGACTCACCACATTTCTAGTGTTCAATAACCACATGTAATGAGGGGCTACCATATTGGATAGAGCAAGTTGATAGAAAGTCTCTTAGAAGATGAATGATTAAGTCAGAAGAATAAGAAGTTAGTCAAGGGCCAGAGATTTAGCTCAGTGATTAGAGTGCTTGCCTTGCAAGCACAAGGGCCTGAGTTCGATCCCCGGCACCACCAAAAACAAACAAAAAAAAGAAGTTAGTCAAGACAATAAATGGAAAGAGAGAGAGAAAGAGAGAGAGAATTGGAGAAATGCTCTAGGATTGGGGGGCTAGCAATGGAATTCTTTGTAGACTCTCTTCGAGTACAGGGTAGCCATTTATAGAGATAGGTAAATTAGGGAAAGGAGTAGGTTTGGGGGGATGAGCATGACTTCAGTTTTTGGCTTGTTGATTTCGAGGTCCCTGTGGACAACCAAGTGGTAAGAACCACAGGAGTTCTGAAACTCCAAAGTAGACTGAACTAGAGCTCAGAAGCTTCAGGAAAGAGGTGAGCATTTAATCAGCATTATAAAGGATGGGTAACCAGTGTTGTTGCCCTGCTGGAGGCGTAGGTTATGTACAAGAACAGGCTCAGCAGAGTTAATTATTGGAACCATCAAAAGTTTATGGACACCAATTTAGTCTGTGTGTACAATTCACACCTCATTATCTTCTATAAATAAAGTATGGTCTCTTGTTATGCTAGAATGGCATCTTTGCCTAGGATGCAGACCTTTTATTAGAATATTTCTATTCCAATTCTTCATGAAATCAAGGTTTGTTTTGTGTGACTTATGGGAATTTTATCAATCTTAGGCTGTTGTTAAAAAGGTTGTTCACAAAATTCATAATTTTTACTGTCTAATTTTGTTACCCATCCCTGTCAAGTAAACTAAATTTAAGCACTGCATATCTTAGTGTTTTTATCCAAATTGTTAAAACCACTTCTAAATTTATATATGAACTTCTAATATAGAATCTACGTGTGGGCAAAATTTAAAATCTTAAATATGTTAGTGGGTGAAAACAGATGAAAGAAAATATTGTATCTGTGAGTATCCCCTTCAAATAAATTTATTTTCCAGGTTCAAAGCCACACCAGCCTCTTAGAAACACACTTCTTATGTGATCTGAGCAATTGTTGGAACTTGTATGAGCTTCCAGGACTCACAAAGTATGGAATCTGTGGGGCTGGAAGAACGATAGTAAATGAATGAAATGCTGAGAATTAGAACATACAATGGATGAATATAATTTGGAAAGGATCCAACTTAACCTTTCCAGAGGCAATGACAGAGGTGCATGTTTTTATTCCGTTCTTAAAAAATTGATGAATATAGAGAAGGAAATTATAAAGCAAAGAGAAAAATTAACTGCTTACAAAATGCAACTACTGTCTCTTTTTTCCTCTTGAGTCCTGAAGCCCAGGTAAGACCATGAATTCTGAGATGAATGAGGTTTCTGCAGCAGAAGGAGAAAGACACAGGCCGGAGATAACCATGCCAATGGTGTGCCTTTGGGTTGTCCGCACCAAAAAGGGCAAGGAGTGTGCCCGAAGTCCAAGAGTGCTAATATTCAGTGTTTTACAGCTGCATTTCATTGTAAAGCCTCTTGTAAAATTCCGTCAAACAAAATGGCTGTGAGAGCTGCTTTTGTTTTGCTGCCAAAAGGACCATTTGGTTCTGCTAATTTAGTTACAGGTATAATCAGATGTTTGCTTATTGCTCTCAGAAATTTGCTATTGTAAATATCACGAGTTCAGTATTGCCCTAGAAAAACTCCAGAGTTCAGTTGGATTCAACTCTGTTCATTGGGCTCTAAGATTAGTCAAATCCTCTGCTGGTGGTGCATAGCCTGACAGATGAGTCACGCAATCTAAGGAGGTTCGGAACCTCTCAAGAGAATTAGGGTTATTTACAACAGAAAGTAAATGACAACACTAGAGTGGTGCAACCAGGTGCTCTTGGAGGAACATGTGAATCTGTCATATACTTACCTATGTCCCTACTTAGCTACCTACTATCTGCAGTTGACTGTAATTATAAGGTGCAGTAGCAGTACTATGAGGAAGGAATTTAGGACTGTAGAACAGGGGTTGGCAAACTTTTTCTGTAAAGGTTCAGGTGGTAAATAGTTTAGACTTTGTAAGCCATATGTCCTCTGTCACACTACACAACTCTGCCATTTCGTATGAAAGCAACCACAGACTATACTTAAATGAATGGGCATGGCCATATTCCAATAAAACTTTATTTATAAAAATCAGGCTGCCGACCAAGGCCAGGGGCTGTAGTTTACTGACCACAGGGAGGGGAGGCTAGTACTGGATGTGAGAGTCCAACTGAAGTAGAAAGTACATTTTAACAATGCTCAGGTGATTTGCATGCAGACTAAATGGAGAAACCCTGCTGTAAAGGGCCCTTTCCATTACGAAAGGCTTTTCAGCGCTTTCCTAATAAATGCATCATGTAGTTGCTAAAATTTCTTTCCTGGAAACATTCTCAGTTGCAGATATATTATTATTGTCAGTTGGAGGAGCAGATTTTTAGAACTTGTCTTATAAAAACTTAGTGTGTCGAACATGGTTGCAGTATAGCTCTTTCTCCACAATTTATAAGTCTGCACACTTTGTAAATAAATGTCTTCCTTGCTGTGGACATAATTACTCTATGATGTAGAAAGATCGAGAGATTATTGCCTTCCTAGTGTTTTCAGCTCATTTTGTCTCAAAGTCACATCTTGGAAAAATACATGATGGTTTCTGTCCCGATTTACAAAATGATTATGTTTAGCCATTAAAAAAAAAAAAAAGGTAGAAGAGCTTACTTGTGGCTATGACTTGAGCTAAGGCACGGAAATTCTGGCTCTTTCTCTGTGTTCAGTGGTAGTATGCCTATAATTGGAGTGGATGCAATGAAAGATACAGAAAAACTCCAAATGGAAGTTAGAGAAGATGGATGAAACCTAAAGAACCCTAATATTTTAGCCAACAGTACTATTTATCTTGCTGGGGTTTTTATTATAATTGTCATAATAAATATAATAATTGTTATCAAAGTTGTTAAGGAAATGTGAAGCCAAGATGGGAAACTATGAAAATTATTAATTTTTAAATGTGGGCCTTCTCTTTCACTTTAAGAGTTTGAGGTGGACTCCAGCTCTTTGATATTTGTCTAAACCCATGTCAGTGTTTTCTGTATGGAGCAAGGCGGCATAATGCTTATGTCTTCAGCCCACACTCAGTATCATCACCTCTCCATTTTGTTTTAGATTGTTCGTTCTTTATCTGTGACAGTTCTATCCGTAAAATAATATTCAATTAAAAGGCTTCCTTCCCTCCTTTCCTTCCTTCCTTCCTTCCTTCCTTCCTTCCTGTACTGGCCGTCAAATCTGGCAGCATTCTACCACTGAGCTACATCACTGGCTCTGTTTATTTATTATTTTTTAAACTTTGCTCCAGGATCTTGCTAAGTCGCCCAGGTTGGTCTCAAATTTCCTATCCTCCTGCTTCAGCCTCTCTGAGTTATGGGTGTGTGCTACTGAACCCAGCATGAAAAAGTTTTCTGATGAATGAACTAGAAACAAATTAGAGGAGAGTAATATTGGAAGGGAAGCATCTACAAATTGGTTTCTATCACTGCTGTAAAGTTAGTACATTTTAACTTGGAATATCTTTTCTCCATATTATCTTTGCAGTTGTTTAAAGATGGGGGGAGAGAGAGAGAGGAGAAAAGCCCTGAGTGATAGATATCCATTAGATATCTATTTCTAAGTGTATATATTTGTATTCCCTGCGAGGCTTTTTGTACTCTCTCTTCCTCTACATTTTTGATGACCTTGGAAACGTGCAGGTACTGAGAAATCTAGTGAACCAATGTATTTCCTTTTGATAACTAGACTGAGAGTATTAAAAATGATTTTAATTTCTGCACTTAGCTTCAAGTACACATTTCTTCCTTTATATTAATAGTCTCAGAAATTCTGAGACACCATGGAACTGCGTGTTGAATTCAGGATTGTGATAGGAAGAGACAGCAGTCATGTAAATGCAGGAACGAAAGCATGAATCTTTGTATTAAACAACGCTAAGTGAAAAGCCACCAGAAATCTTCCTAGAATTAGATGAAAACTAAAGCACACTAGGTTTATGTTTTGTTTACATTACATATAACCCATTAAAGTATCACTAATGTGCCCTAACACGGGGGAAGGGAACCAGATGACACATTTAGAGCCAGTGCATTTAAGTGTACCCAAGTGTGCTATAATTCTCCATCCTGCCTTGTTAAGGATACCGGAAGGTTTACTAGAAACACTGTTCTGTAGGGAATATAATTCAGCAGTAAAGAACGAGTCTCCATTTAGACAGTGAGATAACAAACCGAACTCAAGCATGTTGGAAATACACACACACACACACACACACACACACACACACACACACACACACACACATATTTAGGTAGGAAAATTAACAGCCTTTGGTAACTTATTAAATGTGAATTAAGCTTCCACAGAAAGGACATTATTAGGCATCATGCCCCTTGATAGTAAAACTACCGTATAACATTATATTGGAAAACCCTTACATATCAACTTATAATCCTGTTTCTCTAAGTCTCAATGAATCTTGGTTTGAATGTTGGAAAGCAGGCACTAGAGAAAGTTTTCCATTATGATTCACAGACTATATATTGTGTATCGAAGACACCATTCATCCAAATAGTGGCCCCATTTAAAAGCGAAGATCAATGGTTCAGAGATCTTAAAGTCCCCATAAATATTCAGGAATGTGATGGGCCGGACTATACTGCTGTGGTAAATAGGAATCTTATTCATTTTCTCTGGATGGTGAACTGTTACTTCAGTGAGAAAAACAGTTTTATAGAATCTGTGTATCTGGGTCTCTTCCAATCCTGGTAAAGATTATGGCCTATGAGAAAGAGACCTGTTTAAATGATGAAAGTGGACATTTCAGAGCTTGAAGGGACTTCAGAAATCATGTAGTCTAGCACCTTTCTCCCATGAGAAATCTGAGGAGCAGATATATAAATGACTTTTCCGAGGAGACACTATAAAGCAGGAGCCAACAAACTATGGCTAGAAGCCCACATATGGATTTTTTCTTTAATAAATTTTATTGGAAAGAGCCACACTCATTAATTTACATATTGTCTGTGGTTGCTTTTGATACAATGATAGAGAGGAATAGTTGCAATAGAGACCTTATGGGGCACAAATGTGAAAATATTTACTCTCTGGTTCTTTCCTGGAAAAAGTTTGTTGATCCCTGCTCTAACTGGTACTCTTAGTATGTGGTCTCCTGCTTCAAGGCCCGTGTTCCTTCATCTATATCCATTTTTACTTTTAGTTTAGACATATTCATATCAGTTCTTTTTGCCCTTTCTCCACTTTTTTTCTTTTTAGTAATCCCCTCCCTTTCTATTCCTGTTTATATCTAATTTAAGATAATTTTTAGGTAATATTTGGATCCTCTTACTCAGAGAGAAATTTTAGTGGAATGGGAGGTAACTATTAAATAAATACACTTTAGATTTAACTTCCAAGGTCTTAAGCAGGGTCAGGATGATTAAATGAACTACAGTCTAGACGGGCCAGACAAGCAAATATATATAATACACATATGTATAAATATTAACGTATATTCATATTCATAAGTTAATATACTAATTTTCTTTTTTTTTTTACCAAGAACATGTATTGGTACATTGTATACATAATGATCACATTCATCATGGTTATTTTGTACCTGTACATGATATATCTTGGTTTCCCTCCCTTCCCCACCTCTCCGTTCCATTCCCCCACCCTTCCCTATTTACAGCAGGTCATTTACACTTTTACATTTTCCCCTTTCTTCTTTCTTTACTTTTTCCTTTCCTTCTTTGCCCCTCTCTCCCTATCTAGTTCTCCTCTCTTTTGCATATTATCTTTCTTTTACATAATATCTATTATATCTCTTTGTCCTTATTTACGCTTATGGTTTCTCATATCGGAGAAACAATTTGATGTGTACTCATGAGTGTCTGATTTATTTCACTTAAGAGTGTGCTTTCAAGGTGCATCTATTTAGCTATGAATGTCTCTAGTTTATCCTTTTTTATGGCAGAGTAGTACTCTATTATGTAGAAAAACTACATCTTCTTTAGCCATTCATTAGTTGTTGGGAATTTGGGTTGTTTGCAAGACTTTGCTATTATAAATTTTGTTGCTATGAACATGGCTGTGCATAATATATTAATTTTCTTAACAAATATTGGTATATATTTGTTAAACAAATCTGGTTAAGCAAATTAATACATGTTAATATTTATGTTAGTCCCCAAAATTTTTTAAATGATTAAATTATGTGTTTATGTTCACAACAGTGACATCAAATTTTCACAATAAATAGCTAAACCACAAATTGTTTGAATTTTTTAATACGTGTTCAATGGAAAGGTTGTGAAGTCTCTGTAAATAAGTGAAATATAAAGACAAATGCTATCTCTCAAAATGGTCATTGTTTTCAAAAGTATTTTAACAACACATTTGAAAATTAGATCTGGGGGGGCTGGGGATTTAGCTCAGTGGTTAGAGCGCTTGCCTAGCAAGTGCAAGGCCCTGAGTTTAATACCCAGCACCAAAAAAAAAGAAAGAAAGAAAGAAAGAAAATTACATTAGTCCATTTGGCAGATTCAACCAATGCCATGTCATTAATCCTATAATCACTGTCAAGTTCTGTGGCATGATGCATTGGGTGGGTTCTGGGAGCATATTCAAGTTCTATATTACAGCTAAAAGCAAAAGACAAGCCCCTCAATGAGAAGCATTTAGTGATTGTTATGAGCAAAAAGGGTATCTGGGAAAGGGGGAAGGGGAAGAAGGGAGAGTGGGAGGTGGGAAAGGAGAAGTAAAAATGATCAAGATGAGACAGTTATATGTATGGGTTCTTCAAAATGAATGTAGCTATTATGTATCACAAACATGTCTTGTACTGTACTGTATTAATAATTGTTTTAAAGTTGTCTGCATGTGATAACTTGAGAAATGTAAGGAAGATTTTCTTGTCTTCTGATGCCCTACTCCATGGAACTCCTGAGGTGTTCTGATAAAGCTCAGGATGTAGGAAACAACCCAGAGCCAGGATAGTGTCCAGGTTGGATGAGCCATGATCCCTGCCATGCTCAGCAATGTTGTAAATTCCACGAGGGCAAGCATTCGGTCTGCTTGGCACCACTCTAGTCCCACACAAGGGTTGGCACAGAAGCCCTCAGTAACATGTTTTGCGTGATTGAATGAATGTAGTGTCATGAGGGCACTAAGTACTTGGAAGAGAGACAGAACTCCCCGACTACCTTCTGGCCCACAGATGAACTGCAGAGTGGAGAGCTGCTGTGTCGTGCACAGGACTGACCTTGTGAGTGCAAGTTGGCACTCAAGGAATGCGTGTTGATTGACCAGAAGGGTTATCTGTGTAGAGGCTGAGCCCCTTCGATGCGCTGGGTTTGTATTCTGAGTCTTCTCCTAATCCACCTTGATCAGTCTTCCCTCTAGTCATCAGTAAAACTAAACTGTGTTTTCAAGAGATTCGTTTACCTGCTCAGATCTTTCATGGAAGAAGGAAGGATGAAAGAGATAGCTTAGTGTCCGGCATTCACTAGCAGATATGAAGACCTTGTGTGGCTGAGGCTTGGACTTCTGGCCTGCAAAGACATCCATGATGGGCTGTCCAGACAGGGTAGAATATTCTTCTATGTTAAAACCCTTGTTCCGGTGCCTGGTGTGTGTTGTTGCTGCCCTTCCTTGTCTTTTTGCTGTCTTTTTCTAACCACTAGGGTGTAAGGGCCCACTGATTTGCAACTGGCCCATTTCCTCATCATAAATTTTGAGGACACTTTTGTCCTGCATTCCAATTGCTGATCAGTTATCAGTTGCTGTTCCCATCTTGAACTCCAACATCTGAACGGTCCTAGGAGGTGACTTTGGGACTCTTTTCTACCATATCCCTACTGCCTACAATTACCATGGTTCTTGCTGAGAAAGCTCTAACAACTGAGGCAGTGATGGCAAACCTTTTAGAGTTTTCAATGATCACAAACAGCCCACTTGGGCACGCGGGCCATAGGTTCACGACTACCAATCCACCAAACTTGTGTGTCAGCTCAGTTAACAAACAAGAGCTGTTGGCCCACCACCATTGACAGGCATTGTGTGAACTCTAGGAGTCACATTGGAGTAGACTCAGTGGTGTGGTTCACAAATATCGGTCATCATTGCTGAGATTTCAAGGGAAAGACTGCACCATCTTTTCTAAAATCTTAGCGTTGTAATAGTTTTGCATCTTTAAAACATTGTTAAAGAGACAGGGCAAGTAAATGGAAAGAATAAAGCTTGATTGGATACTGGAGAAAAAGAACTTTGTTAGGATGATTGGAGAGATTAAAATGTGGAGTATACATTAGATAATATTAATAATATTATAAATATATTGGTTGAAATACTCTTTATGGCTTGAAAGGAGGATCTGTTGTTTGTTAGGGGATTAATGCTGCAGAAGTTTAGGGTGTTGTGTGACTAACTCACTGTCAAATTTTTCAAGTAAAGATCTGTAAGCATAAATGGAGAGATAGGGAGAGGATAGAGAAGGTGAGGGGAATAAATAAATTTTGCAAAATTTTGAAAATTGATAATGGTGCTTACTCACTAGGTACTCATAGGCCCCCCAGACACTAGTAGTGACAACCAAGAATGTATCTAGCCACTGTCAAATGATCATGGGGGGGGGGAGGCAAAATCATCGCTGCTGAGAACCATTGGATTAGGTAAAAAGGATGTTTACTGGCCTCTTTTTTAAAAAATTGTCTTATGGTTGCAATTTCTCAGACTGAGAAGGGGGAGTAAGCACTCATGGGCAGAACTGCGAAATCTCCCTCAGCGTAGAGTCATGTCCTGCTAAGGAACCTTGAGCTGGGGAAATGGAAACAACCTTGCACCAAGGCTTAAAAGTTTGCATCAGTAAGGATGGACTTAGGTCCCTGGATTTTGATTTGTGGCCTCTAAATTGTTGCTTTACCTACATAAAAACAGGACACTTCCGGGGAATGATGAGGCACAACAAGCTTTGAAATCCTGGACTTGCCTGGTTGCTGTCATATGGCTCCTTTTGGGAGATGACCCCAATATTGACAGCTGTTTGTTCATCCATTTGTTCGAACAAATGCTATTATTAAACAGTCTGCAGATACCAAATCCTGTACCCAACGCTAATGGAACAAGTAGTAGTGGTTTTCAATCCAGTTATGTAAAGCACAGGCTGGCTAGCCATTGCTGAACTAACGCATGAAGGTTGGTGGTCTGGGAGTCATGGGAGGCCCAATGTCTGCACATTTTCATCTTGCAGAGACAGAGATCCACACAGCCATTCATTAGCCGAATGTAATATTAAAGGGTTTTGTTATCACTTGCATATATTTAGGTCACCCCTCCAAAAGCAACCGTACAATTTTTATTTCTATACAATTTTTAATCCCTTAGTTAAACCAAGCACAATGGGACTACTTATGTGGTAGCTCAGTACGTCTACCATTACCAGGTAATGTAATGGTTACAGTGAGAATTATCCAGGGACATAAAGATAAAGGACACTAGCCCTAGTCCTTAAGAAAATCACAGTTAGCTAGAGTAAATAATAGACAAATAAGACATCATTCCAGTTCAGTATGACAAGGCTAATGAGACGAATTCAAGCTGTAATTAAAACATTAACAAGTAAGTGTTCATTGAACATCAACTGAAAGCAGCATGTGGAAATTTTTTCTAAATTGTACAGAGTCTCCGGGAACTTATAATCTGGAAAGACTTGAATACACACTGTTATTAGTAATTATGTAAGATAGATGTTCCCTCAAACGTATAAACAATAGCTACTCAGGAGTGTAGGGAAGCAAGGTAGTAATTTGAGGGCAAGCTATTCAGAAGCTTATTTTGCAGGTGGTAGCCTTTAATATGAGTTTTGGAAGGTGGGTCAATTTTGAAGTTATGGAGAGGCATGGGTAATCAGCATGGGCGAGGAGAGCAGAGGAGAGGCTTTTATCCAGAGGAAATAGTCTGAGCAAAGACACAGGGATACTAACATTAGAAAATGTCTGTCCAGAGGATGCTAGGTGAGTTGGTTTAAAAGTAACAGGATATTCTTGTACAAAATCGGGATGCTAAGGTAGAAAAGGCAGTCTGGGTAAGATGATTATGGGTGTCTATTTTCTGCATCACTGGCTCTACTTTTCTGTGTCTGTTTTGTTCACTGATGCATTTCAAGCACCTAGAACAGCACGTGATACAAATCAGGCGCTTAGTCAATATTTGTTATGTGTGTTAATGAATGTGTGCAAGTAATGTTAAAGACAGCTGTATTTGATCACCTAATTCATGTGATCCCTACAATCGGACAAGGCGGTTGGTATTATCCCTAGTTTTCAGAGAAGAAAACGGATGTTTTGGGAAGAATAAGGTACATACTGAAGCTTACTTGGATGTTAATTGGTAGAGCCAAGGTTCAAATGCTACTCTACTTGAGTGTAGAGTCCATGGTTTGCTTTATTTCTGCTTTGTTCCTCCCTTGCTTTTGCACAAACAGTAGCAAGTCATGTGTCTTTCTGCATCTTACTTTTTAAAATATAATTTAAGCTTGTATTGAAGATCAGTGGTAGAGTGCTTGCCTAGCATGCACATAGCCCTAGATTCAGTCCCCAGCACTGATACATAATTTAATTACCTTCAGAATCTTTCCAAATCAGTACACAAAGAAATTCTTCATTCTCTTTAACAGCTACATAGTATTCCACGTTATGGTTGTACTATAGTTTAATTCGCCCCATACTGATAGACACCTAGGTTAAAGGGTATGGTCACTTGCAATTTGGATAGAAGCTCCTAAGTAGGGAATTGCCAAAATGCACTTTGAGCAATATATGACAAGGCAGGTGTCTGTACAGCCACATGAACACTGTGTTTTTGAAATTTTACTACTTCTACTCTACAGTTTCTCCAGTGATTCTTTCAAGAATCCACCTGGTATCATATCCCTTTTCCAATTTCTATTGTTTAAAAACTTTATAATTACAAAAATAATGCATGTTCATTATAGGAAATAAAATGTGCAAAGCAGACAGTGAAACACAAACACATACCTCAGTGTCACATAGCCCAGTAATAGCCACTGTTGGACCTCTTCTTCCAGACTCTTTTTCTGTGCCTGTGTACACATTATTTGCTAGATTGTTTAAAAAGCAAGTCATATTGTACATGCTCTTACAGTAACCGACCTATTTATTTCACTACATATCCTATGGCAGTCAGTCTTTGCATACACTTTGGTTTAATGGCTAAATGGTATTCTGTAGTTGAGTGAGCAATCAACGACCTTTCTTGTCAAGCTGTTGTAAGGAGTAAAAAGAAACAATGCATGAAGGTGCCTCAAACAGTGCCTAACAAGGATTGCTAAACAAATGGCTTCCTCTCCACACACCTACTCTTCCCCACCCTGAAGCCAGAGAGCTGCGATTTCAATGCCTAAGACGCTGTGCCAGGGCCACCATTTACGCTGCATTCATTTAGTAATTCAGCTCACATGTGAGCATTGATTATGTACCAGGCACTAGTCTAAGCAACAGTGGTAGAAAAGTGAAGAAGACGGAGTCACTGCCCTCTCCTGGTGTGTGCCTGGCTTAGCGTATCCACTTGGCTCATGTGTTTACTTGGAGGTACAACTACAGACTCATGAGCAGATACTACAGTGTTTGAGTGCACAGAGCTCTCAAGTCTCAATCTGTCACCTGTCTCCACATTCAGCTCTTTGGATAATGCAGCCCAGCCACTCTGTTCTCCTTGGTAACACCAGGTGAATTGTAATTGTCTTTCCCGATTTACAGAGTCAGAGAATTCAGTGAGCTAAGAGATACAAAACATTGCACAAGTCAGAAGTCTACTTCAAGACAGAATTGCATTGACTTTAATGGCAACTCCTCTGCGTGGTGTTTGGGCACTGGAGCTACAGAGCCTCCCACTCTTAGGACGGCTGGGGTCTGTCACAGGATTGTTCACAAACCATGTTAAATCTGGATACATAAACTTTGGAAAGGAGACCCAGTTAACCCAGATGTGATTTGCTTAATAATTTTCCCCAATACCTAATTAGGAAACAACTAATTCGATAGGCTGTGAGAGGTTTGTGCTGAAACTTACCAATGTACCATGACATGATTAGCTTTATTGTGTAGGTTGCTAAAGATTGTAATGAAGCAGATGAAAATAATCAGGAAAATGTTTTAATTTGCTTGTTAAAATATACATACAAATGTCTTTTATCATAAACTCTTGATACTTAATATGTTTTTACTTGACTAGAATGATTTTGTCATGAACATATTTTTAAGTGTCTGCTTTTATGAGACTTAACATTTCTGTTTAAAATAGCTTTAACTGCTTGTTTCTTCCCCTTTATTTTCCTGTCCTCCTTGTCATAACATAAGTGACACCTTAAAGATGATTCTTCTGTTTGTGTAGTTTTGAAGTTCTATCCACCCTGTTAACACACCTTTCTTCCCGTACACTGGCACCAAAACCCACTAATCACGGGCTCTGGAACGGAAAGCTGTTACTTCTTGTATGAGATCAAAATACTTATTGTATTACTGAAGACTTAGAGCAGAAAGTTAGGTCGCCAAGTAGAAGAGAGTGTAACCTAATTTAGGGCACATCTGTGGGTGGATAGCAGGACTGACTGGAACCAAAAGTTCTGGTCAGTCTATTCCTCAGTGACTGACAGGGACAAGAAACTCTGCAGGACAAGCTTCCCTGGGGTCCTTGGCATGACCTATCTCTAGTCACAATGGAGTACACCAAGCTGGGCATAAAAGCAACATGACCAGTGCCAAAATATGGGGGTTTTCAAATTATTCTGGAACCATCTTCTATTGTTCATTTTCTTTACTCCCTCTCTACTTGCTTTACCTCAACCTGTGTTGCATGGCAGCCCAGAAGATACCTTGAATACCAGCAACTTGCAAGTGCAAGAGTGTTTGAAGATACCTTGAGGTGTCTGTAGATGTCAGGTACTCTAACCCAGCCACTGTTTAGAGGCAGATGACAAAATGCTTTCTACTGTATAATACCATCTGTAATGCTATATAAGCTTGAGTTATACTGCAAATAGTCTTTGTGATTCCAAACAATAAGAATGATGAAATTCAAGGGCATGTTTAATTTTGTTGGATTTGTATAGTGCCATTCAGTGTCAGGAATGAATAGCTGAATAGATGTAACTCTGGTTTTCTTGTATTTGAAATCCACATGATAATTGCTTCTCAGCACCAAGTCTCAAAGGATGAAGCTTAATTCTGGCCACAGGTTCTTCAATAGTATTGCCAAGCATATAAGGAAGCCAGGTCACACTAATTGTGATACAGTGTAAATTATATGGAGCTTGCAGTAGGATGCCTTGGTCTTGGCCACTTTCCTAACTAGTCGTGTAATCCTAGCAGGAGCTTTGGCTAGGCTGAGTGTATTAGTTACCTTTCTGTTGCTGGAACAAAAATACCTGGCATACACAATTTAAGGGAGAAAAGGTTGATTTAGGCTCTTGGTTTCAGAGGTTTCAGCTGATGGCTGGCAGATTCCAAGACAGAAACAATGTGGTAGAGGAAAGCTGCTTACTTTATGGAAGCCAAGAAGCAGAGATCAGAAGAAGAGCCAAGAAGAGAGAGGGAGGGAGAGAGAGAGAGAATGCTATCTCTGTTGGGCAAGCTATGCGTTGTCCCTAAATCTGAATTTCTTCATCTTCAAAATTGAAACAACAGTGCTTTAGCAGGCACCCTGTTGCATGCCGAGGTAGGCTTGTGAGAATCAAAAGAAAGTATGGATGGACAAATGCTGTTAAACTATTGTGTCAAATACAAATGTTACTCTCATTACAAGTACCACTTAACAACAGCATATCATTTGATGAGACTATTATAAATGAGTCAAGCATTGTATTTAAGGGCTTTATGTGTCTAATTTATCTGCTTAACATTGCTGAACTGGATTATATTTCCATTTTACACATAAAACTAAAACACAGAAAAGCCAACTTATGAAGTGCTAGAACTGGAATTTCAAACTTATTCTAACATGCTAAGACATGTTGTCCATGGCATAATTAAGCTATACGCAGAAACATTGAAGATGCTTGTTTTTATATTTTTTTCAACTAATGCTCATTGAGCACCTCCTCTGTGTCAGGTACTTTGCTAAGAATTATACAGCCATTACCTTAGTATCTCATAACAGCCCTGTGAGCTAAGCAGGTTTTCTCCACCTTGGGGACTGCTGCCATTTTGACTAGATTGTTCTTTACAGTGAAGGCCCGCCCCATGCACTATAGAGTAGTTAGCAGCATCCCTGGCCTCTCCAGACTGGATCCCGGTGGAAATAACCCCCTTCCCCCAGTTATGACCACCAAAAATGTCTCCAGACATTGCAAAGTGTCCTTTGGGGTTAAAACCACTCCAGCATGAGAAACAAAGAATCAGAATCATTTTACTTTGTAGTTGATGATAATAAGGCACAAAGAGTTTAGAGTAATTGGCCCAAGCTCATCCATCTAGAAGGTGCAGAATTTGAATCTGTTTAACTCGGGCCTTTGGAACCTGACCCCACATTCCTCTTCCCTACAGCATCCCTGGTACTGACTTGTTTCTAAGGAAACTCAGATCCTGGAGAGGCCTGCAGGTGCTACCTAGAGCATGCCTTCTGGGAGCGCAGATTGATGATCAAAATTTAGTCCAGGACTTAGAGACAGGCAAGTAGGAGGAGCAAGCCATGGGGTGCTTTCACCAGTGGCCTCAGCACAAATACTTCTGCAACTTTGTTCCTACCATTCCTAGCTGCTCTCATTTCCTATAAAGTATAATTTATTTTTTTGTTTGTTTGTTTGTTTTGGTCCAGGAAGGTTTCAATCTGTTGTAGACAATAGATGAGGGAAACACAAGGTTGCAAACCAGCTCAGTCAGTTGTTGGAAGTTTTTGGAGAGATTTAAATAGCCTGACAATGTAGGTCACTATTTTTAAGGCTGAGCTAAGTGTTTGAAAGTGCTTCACACAGCCGTGATCTCAGGTAGAAGTCACAGAACGTCGGAATTGCAAGGACTTTCGTGGCCTTGTCTGGGAAATTTGGAAACTGATCCCCTGTACCCTGGATCACAGAGTAGGGATTCCTGGTGTCTGGTAAAAATACTCTGATCATTCCTTCTGCCTTGAGAATGGCTGAACTAATCAGTTTGTAACCTTATAGGAAAGTGTGACTGCTTGATTAAGCCCCTTCTTGCCCTGTTCCTGCCAGACTGGAAGAGAATAGATTGACTGAACCTTTCACCTTCTTTCTGTTCTGAAGGCAGATCAAAGCCCTTTATACTTGTACCAACCGCCGTAGTCTTACGTTGTTCCCACTGGTAGGTAGACTTTTTTCAGTATCATACTAAGTCCTTTACTTAAAATTTACTTAATATTCTCCTAAAGAAATGGGCGAATATCTTCTATTTTCACTATTTTACAGTGGAATAAGTTCCTCTGAGTAGGATGGGGAGGTTAATTAACTTGTTCAAGGTCATGGAAAATAAAAGGTATGTAGGGGGCTGGGGATTTAGCTCAGTGGTTAGAGTGCTCGCCTAGCAAGCGCCAGGCCCTGAGTTTGATCCCTGGCACAAAAACAAACAAACAAACACGCACATAGGGATTGAATAGAGGCTGCTCTCTCCAAGGGAGCCACTGCTGAACATTCTGGGTAGAAAAGGGTGTGTCTTCCAGCAGCAATCGATGGAATAGGCCCTTTAGGAGTAGTGGAGAGTTTGGTTCACTCACAGAGATGAGAACAAGGAAAGGAAGTCCCTGTGGCATCTTCCCAGTAAGCGGAGGGGAACCCACTGGCTTCAGGACTGGATATTACGGGGGCTGGATTTGCAGTCACCTCGCTACATGGAAGCAGAAGCCCAGTGCCTCCACCGTTACAGCACACGTCTTGATTGTTCTCAGGACCGTTGTGGACAGATACTTCGAAAGGGTATTATTTTGTCCTGCTTGGGCTTTTACTTTGCTGAATTCTAAAGACCTTTCAGACCTTTGCATTTTATGTTCATACCTTAATAGGCAGATATGTAGCTGTGTCTGATCTTAATTCTTAAATTATTTGTTTTATATCAGCTGGTACCCCTTACCTAAACTAAGTCAATTAGTATTTGTGGGTTTTCCAGTGTTAGCATTTTATTTGGGGTTTTATTAGAAAAAGTCTTCCTTGAAAGCATCTTGCTGGACTGTTGCTTGAGGCTTCCTGAGCAAGACCAAATGTAGTGTATAATAAAATCCAGCTTTCTCCAGCTCGTTATTAGAATGCTGTATTTTACATGTAAATTATATTAGGAAGCCTGTGTCTTTCCTTTAATGATTAAGATTACAGAGGGGAAAGCGAATGAAAGAAAAGAAAGATAGTCTATTTGCTTTTAATACAGTAACCCCCTCAGAGGAAGATTACTTTTCTAACACAGTATAATCCAGAATAAATTGTTGCATTCTGTACACAGGCCTCTTTTCACTTCTAAGAATATTCTTTGTGTCACTTGTAACTGTACTCCTGGCTTTGGAAAAGTTCTTAGTGACAGAATAGACTGTATTCATACTTCTAAGATCTTGTTTTCCTGGTGCCACCTCGGAAAGCATTCCAGTGCGTTCTCTGCTGGTGTGAAGAAACTGATGTGGAGTTTTTTGTTTGTTTGTTTGTTTGTTTGTTGGCAGCAGCTCATGGTGGCAAATTCATGTGTTCTCTCACTGCAGAGAAGCAGAACATTAAAAAAAAAAAAAAACCACACACACCAGGGGAAACTGCCATGGCTGACTTTTGTACAAGCAAGAGGAACAAAAGTGATGGTCGTGTCTTTTCTTTTAGTAGTCAGTGGGCAAGAAATAATCCTATGGAGGCATTCTAAACTTACTAGACCTGCATTAAATTTGATTACCACATTATATGCAGGAGGTAGGAAAATTGAAGGGAAGATAAAGAAAAGCAGCTGAGGTGGTAAAAGTCAGGCAAAAGACTTCCTCTGCAGAAAACCTAAAGGAAGCGGGCTTGTTTGTCTAGAGAAGTGCTGGGTTATGGCCAGATGGATGTGTTTGAGAGGGTGAGGGGAGCCCGAGGGAGGAACTGCTCAGCATCCTGCTCATTTAAGTCTCCCCTCTGCTCAGAAAGGTTGAGGCCTGTGGACTGGATATTTGCCACTAAATGGCAAAAGGGTGTGTGAAAGCCACCACCTGAGAGTGTGCAAGTCACACTTCATGCAAGACCCAGCCAAGAAGGCAGGTGGCAACTGCAAGTCTTCCCCTGCCTCATTCACTAGCCGGGCCGGGCACCGGGCCGGGGCACTTGCTCACCCTTCCTCTGATCATAGCAGGTGCTTCCTTTTCACTGTAAAGGCTTCTAGGGTGTCTGTGGAGATATTGATTGTGAATCAATGGAAATGCACCATGGCTTTGCCCCTTTCCACTTTGGTGGTGCCAGTCTGGCACTTAGAGCCACCAGAGGACCTTAGAGGTTATCCAGTGTGTGGTTTCTCCTGGAACAAAAGGACCAAGCGGTAAGGGGTGTTGATGGATCCTAAACGGTGTCGCTTGCTTTTTTCTAAAAGCAGGTTAAGGTGTGAGGAAGTCTTGAACAGTTATGGGAAGCGAGGATTGGTGGAGATCCTGGGCCTGGGAGGCCAGGCCGGGACACAGTGGTGGTCCAGGCCTGTCTTTGGGCCTCTGCCGAAGGACTGTGTCTGTGTTGTGCTGCCTGCCACAACTACCGGTCGGAAGAGGCACTTCCTCTTTCCTCTTGCTCTCAGAAAGCTTGACTTGTTGAAAATTCTCCTTAACCTACCTTTCATTTTGCAAATGAATCAAATTTAAGTTGTGGACTGAAAAATGGAAAATAATGCATGGATTTTTGTTACAATTTAAAACTGAGGGTTTGTGTGAGGTTTTATAACTGACTTATTCTCCTGGAGTGTGGTTATTGTGAACCTAAATTATAAAAGAAATCCAGGAAACTGGGGCTTGGATTTTCTTCTTTGCTTAAGAACTTAAAGACAGCACTTTATTTTCATGTGTATTTATATCATAGTGTGCAATGTGTTTATGTGCCCAGACTGTCCTAATGTCTGGCCTCAGGAATGCCTGGTGTGACAGAAACTGTGAAGAAATTTTGTGCAAAATTGGCTGTATGCCTTCAGGAAAGGCACTTAATCTTACTGACCCATTCATTTTTTCTTATCTGTAAAATGTGTGTGTATGTACCTCATAGCACTTCTGTAGGAAATAAGTGAGATAGCACATAGGAAATGCCTAGCATGGTACCTGGCATTAAAACATTCTCTGTAATATTCAGCCAATCAGTTGAGGAATTAGCTCACAATTTAGAGGAGCAAGTCAGGTGCCTTTCTGTAGTTTGTGTTCAGGAGTCTGGTGTAATGATGCTTGTTTTCTTTTCCAGCCACAGGATGAAGTCTTCAGGCTGGCCACCTCCCTCAGGAACCTGGGGTTTGAACCAGGTGCCACCCTACGGATGGGAGATGATGACAAACCGAGATGGACGAGACTACTTCATCAAGTAGGTTAAAAAGATGGTGTGAGCAATAAAATCTTTGGCTGGTGGGCTTTTTTGGTTTGTATTTAATTAGGAAAATGAACCTACTTAAAGTAGGGACCCTGAGGGGTTTGGAGGCCATTACCCAAGCAGCTCGATCTCCTATACCTTCTGTAACTTATGACACTGAGTGGCTTTGCTTGCGCAGACACCACCTTACAGTGCCAATTCAAGGCATAGCATAGAAATCCTTGCTCAGAGCAAAAGTGTCCATCACTGAATACTAGGCCTGTTGTACTCATTGTCTGATACTAATAACTAACTTTTGACAGGGGATAATATCATTTAGAGAAGTTTCTAGAAATGGTCAAGACAAGAATGCTACCATATCATCTATAACTAGAAAAATAAGCTAGAAGGATTATGTGCATTACATGTTTTAGTGTACATTTCTCGTACTAATTTTGGCTTAGGTTTTAGATTTTTGTGGTACTTTTTTTTTAAATTGTGCTAAATGAATATATAAATCATGAAACTATTTTAGCCATCTTGATCTACAGTTTAGTGGTATTACATATATGTACAATGCTGTGAAATTTTTGTAGCAATTTTTTTTACTGTTATTCATTTCCACAATTATTTTATCATCCTCAACAGAAATTTTGTACTCATTGAACAATAACTACCCATTCCTCCATGTTCCTGGCTCCCAGTAACCGCTCCTCTACTTTGTGTCTCTAGGAATTTGTGTGCCTGAGAATTTAGCTCAAGTGGTAGAGTGCCCGCCTAGCAAGCACAAGGCCCTGAGTTCAATCCCCAGCACCAAAACCAAAACAAACAAACAAACAAAACTTTTCCTAAATCCTCTAGGAATTTGCCTATCATAGGTACCGCGTATAAGTAGAATCATGCAATATCTGTCCTTTCTTGTCTAGCTTATTTCATTTGGTATAATAAAATATAGGCTTATCTATATTTTAGCATGTATCAGAATTATACTCCTTTTTAAGGCTAAATCCCATTTCACTGTAGAAATAGCCCATGCTTTGTTTATTCATTCATCTATTGAAAGACATTTAAGTTGTTTCCAGCTCTTGACTATTTGACTAGTGGGACTATGAACACTGGGGTACAAGTATCTGTTTGAGGGACGGGGAGTGTAGCTCAGTGGTAGAGCACCTGCTAGCATGTTCAAGTCCCTGGGTTCACCCCTCAACAACCCGCATGCGTACACACATGCACACAGCAAGTACCAAGTCCCCGTTCAGTCCCTACTTTCACTGATTTGGTGTATACACCTAGGAGTAGAATTGCTTAGTCATATGAAATTGTCAGGTCAGAGACAGATTCTGTGTTTAACTTTTGAAGGAACCACCAAACTGTTTTTTCTGGGTGGCTGCAATGCTGTGGTTTTTGATAGTTTTATGGGAAGAGCGTTTATATCACATTTCTCAAAATGGCGAGCGGTCAGCCTGCTGTTTTCTCCAACCTAAGTGAAATATGCTTAATTACCAGAGATTAGTGAAACACATTTGAAATCAGGAAGCGTGGTGGGATCCAGCCCAACTGCAATTGAGCAGAGATTGGAGACCATGGAAAAAAACCTTCACAACCTTACAGGCTGCCTTCTTTGGTCCAGCCAAGCTGACTGTGCGCCGACTCAAAAACATAGGGGCACTGTAGAGTGGGGGATGGGATTCATGAAAACGTCAAGACTGTTTTCGGGTCTGAGGACTTTGGTACTTCCTATCCCACCTCACCCTAGGGGAGGAGTGTTAGGAAGTAGCCAGGGGACCAACACATCCGAGTGTCATGGGCAGTTTTCCAGTTTCTAGAGCTCAAAGCTCTCTCCATCCCCAGAGCTGCTACAGAGGGGAGAGCTTCCTGCTTGAGAGCACGGTTGCCAAGGGATTTGGCTGCAGGGTCCACCCAGGAAGACACAAGTGGTCTTTGGACGCGACCCGTTGTGGGGAGCCTGTGGAAAATGGCCTTCTGGCTCTTTGCGGCGTTCCTGAGACCGTGCTCACACAGAAACTAGCCTGGAAATGGCAGGTGGAACAGTCTACCAGCAAACTCCAGAATCAGTGGAAAGCCCGACACCCTGAGTCGCATTCTACATTTTGAATTGCTCATTTCATACAGTTTGGCTGAGTCCTTCTGGTGCTATTAAGACAATATTTTATGATATCAGATGGTGCTATCTATCTTTTAGCATGGCTATCAATCTATGCTCTGATAAGGGGACATAATGCTTGCGCTCAAAACAAAAATGTCAAAGAAATTTTAGGGCATAGATTATGAATTTATGAAGGCATATCTGAGACTTCATTGATGAAAATGGATTTTTCTTTGTCCCTGATTGGACTTAGGTTCCTTTACATTCCAGGCCATTTGATCAATGGGTCGAAACCCAAACCAAGGCCTAGTGGGTAGAGGGTCCGGGAACCCCAGCTGGCTTTACTTTCATGATTGCCGTTAGCATCATCGACATATTTAAGGGACAGACCCGATATCAATAGAACATTTATACTGGCCTAAAGCTAGCTGTTAAAGCATAAGACTAAATCAGCTACCTAAGAAACCTTCGCTGATTTCTAATAACACATTTTAAAAATGAAATCACCATTGGCAAACTGCACTTTCTGCGTGGATTCTTTGTACTGGAAAAGTTTCTGCTGTCCTCACAGAGAAAGTTTTAAGATGTCAAGAACAGTACTTTTTGGAAAGTGTTTGTTCTATCTTTATCACTAATGAATTTTATAAATAATGAGAACCACTTTTTTCCCTCACGTATTGAGTAATGTCCATTACAAAGAGATACTCTAATTAGAGTTTCTAGGGAGCCTAAGTTTGCAGTATAGAGAATTTCTGCACTCATTAGTTTTAGAAGTTAAAAGGACAATTTGAAAACTAATCCATTGTTAGTAATTAGCACCTTTGCATTTAGTTTTTCACTCTTTTGCATATTCTTTTTGAAAGAGATTCGTTGATTTCCTTTTCAAATCTTGTCTTAGGATGTAAATGATATCCACATCAGACAAATGTTTTGGATGGAGGTATAACTATCTCTGAGTGATGAACAAAGCTGTGGGAAGAATCAGGCTTCATGTGTTCAAAGTCACAGTCTAATAGCTAAATAACGAGAAAATTCTGTTATTACGAGTCTTTCAGAACATAGCTGAGGGTAGTTGAAAATGTGTTCAAATTTCATCTCCCCCCTGAATCCCCAATTGTTTAGAATAGAGCTGGGTAACCTACTTTCGGTAAGGAGTTACTGATCCATACATAGCATTAAAAAATCAAGGAAACTAATATACACACATTAAGGTACATTTATGTAACATTGTCTGGCTCACAAATCTTGACTGCATATTAGAATAGCCCAAGGCACAGTAAAAAGTACTGGTGCCTGGGCCTGTGGGAGAGACTGGGAATAGTTTCAGAAATTGCCCAGGTCATTCTGATGTATAGCTTCAGTTGCTGCTCTGAAGCACTTCTGCTTGAGACCTCATTTGGGTGGCTTTAGCACAGAAATTATCATCCCCATTTTCCAGATGATAACACTGAGGCCCAGACTACTGGAGTGGCATTCCCAACGTCATATATGTATGCCGAATCACAATCCATTGCTTGTTCCACTACGTTAGATTTGCCATTAAGAAAGGCCAATTTAACCGAGCATGGTGGTACATGCCTATAATCCCAGCAGTCTGGAAAGTTGAGGCAGGAGGATCACAAGTTCAAGCCCAGCCTGTGCAACTTTATAACTCTGTGAGACCCTATCTCAATCAATCAAGCAATCAATCAATCAGTCAATCAATAGAAGATGACTAAGGATGTATGTAGCTCATTGTGAAGGCCCTGGGTTCAATCCCAGTATTGAAAGAGAGGAAAAAAAAAAAAGACAACTTTTGTTAGTATTAGAAAAATATGAAGTACAGTTTTTTAAGGAATGGATAATATTTTCTAAGAAACATGATGCATGCAAAATAAAAGTTTCTCAATACTTATTTTTACCAGTTAAGAGAAAGAGCAGAGCAGGGGAAGGGAGGTAGATGGATGAGAAGAGAGAAACTCTAAGGAAAGTCAATAGTGTCAGGAAAGAATATCATGGTTTGAAATGGTTAAGACAGGGAGAAGTAAATAGAGAAAAGGAGGAATAAGGTCAGATACTCTGAGAAGATTATTATAATAACAGCATTGGTGAATAATGAGTGTAGGTAGAGATGGAGATGTATATAGATACAGATTCAATTGTAGATACAAATATGGATATATGAGGTGTGTTCAAAAATGATGGTGAGCGTTTAAATTTAAAATATTATTACAGTAAAAGACATGTTGCCATTAATCCCTTCTGAAGTGCTCCCCCTCGTTTCAGACACACTTATAATTCTTGTCATTTTCTGAAGTGGTTCTGGAAGTCCTTTTTCATGAGTGTTTTTAATTGTGTTGTCCTGGCTGCCTTGGTGTCCTGAATCAATTCAAAATGTTTATCCATCATGGTCATTTTGACTTTGGGGAAGAGCCAGGAGCTGCATGGTGCCAGACCCAGTGAGTAAGGTGGATGGGGACGCGCTGTGATGTTTTTGTGAGCCAGGCTCTCCATTGGAGGGCCCTTGGCAACAGCATTTACTGTATTTTTGTTCACTCACAAAAGAGGACTTCCAGAACTGCTTCAGAAAGTGGCAAGGACAATGGGATAAATGTGAGAAAGGGAGAGAGTGAGAGGGAGCACTTGGCAATGTGTCTGTTACTGTAGTCAATTTTTTGAATTCAAACAAACACATATTTTGATCACACTTTATAGATGCAGATATACATATGGATGGATATACAATAAAGATATTGATATAGCTGTAGATATGTATAGATATACAGGTATAGCCATACATATAGGATATAGATATAGATGATGTAGATGTAGATGAGTGACCATACAGCCAGGTTCACCCGGAAGAGTCCTAGTGTGTGAGTAGTTTAGAAATAATTACTGATAGCACCTCTCCTTCTCTCAAAGTGTTCAGGTTTGCATAAAGCAAGACAACTCAATTTATATAACACACAGCCAAGTTAAGAAAATTCTTACAAGACCTAAGAGTTCACTTCATCTTGAAAGATGTCCTGTGAGGTGGTTTAAGCAAAGGGCTCTCCCTCTTGCAGAAAAAGCTGAAGTGTGCAGGAATTGGATCTCCACATCTTATAGCTAGTTAGACCAATGTTTGTATCCACAATTGCAGATTGTGAGGCCTTAGTTCTTTTGATTTTGTCATTGACTTTAATCCGCACTGAGCCCCCTATATTTTATGGTGTCGACTCCCACTCTTATAGTTACCCAGGCCCGTGTGTGCGCTCAGCTTAGCTTGCCCCCACCTGTCCCTACCATACTCTCTCCCACCCATCATCCTTAGACTCGGGCCTGATCTGCCTAATTGTCTGGTCATGTGTTTCCTTCAAATGCTCTCTTTGGCTACTGTCAGCATTTGTTAAGCACCACTAAATATTGAAGATACCTGGATAAGTGAGATAGGTTCCTATTTTCAGGGGTAGAGTACAGTGGAAATGATAAGCACAAAAACACACTATGCTTAAGAAACATGGAAGGCTCCCAAGGAAGAATTAACCCAATACTGTATTTTTGAGGGGGGATGAAAGCCATCGCCATGGGTCTCACACTACAGAAAGGCCAAATATCATTCTCGACTGAGCAATATCTGTTTTATCCTCTTTAAAGATACATGTATTTCATAGACAATAGGGAGTGCCATATGTTTTCCCCTACATTTTATTTAAGTGGAGTAAGAGCGTGCTTCTTTGACTGTAGGGGGGGTTAGTTAATGCAAAAGTAAAGTGATTCATAAACATGGAACTTTGGTCTTTGTAGATAAAAGGAAACATTAAAACATGAGCAAAATGAATCTTAAAACACGAGCTGGCAAGCTGCAGGATTATGAGGAGCCAAGTTGGAATCTAGGAGGCACAGAAGTGGGAGATGAGAGGAGATGAGGGGGTCATTTCCCAACCACATGGCTGGATTTTTCAAGTTCAAATTTGAGAGACTATTTTTCTGGCCTGCTGGCTTTCTGGTCGCCTATTCCCTGTATATGTAAAAAGTATCCCTAGGTGTGTATTGGACAAGACATACCATTCTATTATTCTACTAGCAATTCCCATGGTGGGCAATTAAACTGAACTACTATCTCCGTTATGCAGAAGAATTCAATTCTGAAACCTGAATAGTGGAGATTAGTAATGAGATGTGGAAACTTCCACTTTGTTCTCCAGTATGGACTTGGCCCAACTTGGAAGTAGATTAGCCATTCCCATCTGCCAATCTATTCACTGGTCAATGTGAAATGTATTTTTGGCTCATCTATCTCTAGAAGAGAATAATCTGAATAAATTCAAGTAGTTTGTATGTTCTCCTTCCTTTCTTATCAGCCACAGCAGAAGACAGTCAAGTCGAGGTAATAAGATTTTGTCATCACGGAAATTAGAAATAGAAAAGCCTTAGCTCATCCTTCTGCATGAGTTCCAAAGTATTCCCTCTGTAACTTTACCTAGTCTAAGTCAAATGCCTCAAAGAAGGAACAATGTCTCCAAACATTATTTGCTAGCTCCAGGGATATTCTTAGAGGATCTTTCTTTGATTTTTTACTCCAAGACTTAATAAGACCCTTACCATTATTTTGTGGATGAATCCCCTTATCTGTTATTCTGCAATAAATCCCCATAAACATTTCTTTCTCTAAAAATTAAAAAAAAAACTGCTAAGAGGAGTTAAATTGTGAAGTTGCAGGTGGATATTGTGTGTGGTTGTGCCCCCATCCTTGTGACTTTTTTGTATTTGATGCAAATATCAATTTCCTACCTCATCAAGCCTGTATCCTAAATATACACCCAACGGGGCTGGGGATTTAGCTCAGTGGTTAGAGTGCTTGCCTCACAAACACAAGGCCCTGAGTTTGATCCCAAGCACCAAATAAATAAATAAATAAATAAACACCTAAAAAAAGACAAACAAATCTGAGAGATTTCACAAGTTGTTACCCTCTGTTCCTGGTAATAAAATACTGGAGGTCTCTGTGGAAATTAAAAGTTGTACCCATGCAATATAAGGGAGATTGATCAGTGATAGTTTGCTCTGTTATTTTGCGAAGCTTTAAATATCTAAAGAGTCGGGCTGGGGGTGTAACTCAGTGGTAGAGCCTTGTCCACTGTGTGTGAAGCCCTGGGTTCCATCCCCACCATGGCATGCATAAATAAATATACATCTAAAGAGTGAGCAACTAACATTGTGTTTGAGAAGAGGCAGTTTGCTTCATTTTTTGATGAAGAATTCTTAAATAAAATAATATTGCTTCCAAGTGCACACAATGAATTCTGCATAAAAAGTAAATAATTGCCTCATGGCAAGAGCAAATGCTACTTGGTACAACAAGTTCCTTAGGATCTCAAGCATCCAGTCAAGCAGAGGGAGGTGTATTATAATTTTGGAGTGGGGGGAACAAAGTAAACATGATAGTATCATTACATGAAATGAAAGTAATTATGTCATGTTGCGTCAATGTTAATGCTTCCCAGGCTGAACATTAGGGGCTATTTATTCCCTTCACTGGAGCAGATTTGTTTCCTTTTGCATCTGACAAAGCACCTATCTGCTGAGTTAATAATTGCCGCTCCCAGCTGGAAGGTAAGTTTGCTGAGCTGATGGAAGGGCTTTTAACGGGAAGCACTGAAATGACACTGTCATTCCGCATTTAACTTGGCATATAGCACTGGGAGCTGTGCTAAGCAGACTTCTGCGTCGGTAGCCGTTTCATCTTCTCTCTGCATTTCTTCTTGAAATTTTTCTGGTTTACTTAATGTGGCCTTCACTGAAGGACAAATGCCCAAAACTCTCAACTTTTTTGGCCAGCAGGTTGAAGGATCGGATATGATTTTAATTTTCTGAAGTTCCTTGGGCCACTTGACTACAAGAGAGCTGGGACAAGCACATCCCCACTGAGCCGTAGGCAGCAGTTTAGCTCATGCACTGGGTCACCTCTCCCTTCTCCTGTGCTGTACATAGCCCTGGGGATGTACATGATGTGGGTCGCAAAGTCCATTTGGAATCGTAGGGATGGCCAACCTGTGAAAAGCGGCGGCACCTGGAGAACCAGGTTTCTGTCACAGCCTGTAATTGAAATACTAGCTTGGGGCTGCCTGCCACCCTTGATTCTTCTGAGTTGCCTTTGAACCTCTTCTTTCTAGATTGAGCCAGCCCTTACAGAGAGCAATTTTGATATTATTGCCTAGGGCTAGGGCACAGGCAAAAACTGTGCCCTGTACCAAATCCCAAGTGGGAGGTGCCAAGAGTGAGTGTTGCTGGCAAATAGATCAGCTGAATTTAAGAGGACACACAGTCACCTTAGTGGCAGATGTCGACATTATTGTCTATCCCATGGCATAAAAGGTGAAGAGGGACTGGGAGAATGGGGGCTAGTGACAGCAGTGCCTTGCTGTGGTCCATCAAAGGGTGGACAATAGCTGTTTCCGCCAAGGCCTTATCCTGTAGCTCCTCGCAGCCTAAACAAAGCTATGTGATGAATGGCCAGTGTCTGGCAAGGAGCCTATTCAACTGCAGGGATGATGAGCGATGATGATGCTTTTGTGTGCCAGTGGACATTCAGACCAGCCTGAGTCAAGAGCAGCCATGTCACACGGTTGCATGGAGTATGCCACTCAGCTGGTCCAGGAGTACAGGCTTAGCGACAGGAATTCAGAGTGGAAAGGCCGGCAAAAACTGTCTAAGAAGGCTGCTAAGTATCGAAGAACGGTGCTGAGCATACGGGAATGGCTACATAATTTCGAGCCCATTACAGAATAAAAATGCAGTGTCATAGTTCAAAATCAGGGTAAAAGTGCTGGTGAAGGTAATAAAATGGGAAGTTTTCCCCTTTTTTCTGTGGCTTCTCTGTCAGCATGTAATAGAGGGGTTTTTTTAATTTACTTTTTAATATCATTCTAAGTAAAAATTGAAATTTTCATTGTTAGTATGATTCTTACTGATCATCCTCATATTTTGCAATGCCAGTTACAGATACAATTATAAGGGCGTTAAACTCATCTGTGGGGTCACCAAAGTTACATAATTTGTATTTTATACCTCTTACATGCACAGGTCTTTCTTCTAACCAGAATAGGAAAAATGCTGTGTGATACTAACTCCATTATTTTGATTTTACTTCTTGATACGCATAGATTCTCCTGACAGTGCCTCCCTCTGGCTTGCTGGTGAGTGAGGGAGAACGGAAAGAAAGCAGAGCTCTGGGTTGCCCTCTTTCCCTTTCCTTCTGACCCCATTCTCAGCATAATTGGTTGGCCAGGACGAGGAAATACACAGGTAGCAGCAGATATGACAGAATTCCTTGGTTTTTCATTTTTCTAAGAAGGCCACATGTGTTAAAAATGAATTGGCCTTTCGCCCTCACCTCCCAACCTTGCCTCTTGACTTTTTGAAAACTCATTTCTCACATGGTTTTCTCAATAATGACCAGGCAATTAGAAATAACTGCTTCTAGCTACTGATTTCCTCAAAAAGTAATCTTCATGCCCTGTCAAGAATGGGTTTTCTCACCAAAGATAGACCTTTCTCCCTCTGCCCACCACCTCTAATTCTCTAGGTTACATCAGCAAACCTCTTCTATAAACAGTCCCACAGTAAATAGTTGGGGTCTTGAGACGGATATGGCCTCTCTTGGATCTCACCACAAAGCATCTCTGCTTCTGTAGTGGTAAAGTAGTCACTGAAAACAAATGCATACAAACAGACAGATGTGGATGTGTTCCTATAAAACTATAGTTTTAAAAGCAAACTGTGGGTCAAATTCAATCCGTGGACTACAGTAGTTGCTGACCTCAGCTCTAAAACATCATGCATTTAAACCCATTCTGTGTGCGTGTGTGTGTGTGTGACCAGGAATTGAACCCAGGGTGTGTGAGTGCTGAACTGCATCCCCAGCATTTTTTAAATTAAAATTTATGCAAATTACACAAACTTATAGGTTATTACACAAGCTTACAGACCATAATACCTTATGCCTTTTGCTTATAAAAATGAGTAAACAACCACATATATGCAGCATTAAGTCACAACTACGTAAAGTTATTGTAGTACCTAGTGTACATGTTACTGTTTTAAATTTGGATTATTAGGTTCTTGTTTTTAGGATATCATTACTCCTCTGGATTCCCATTCCCTTCCCCCTTTGCCCTCTTCTTGTTCCCTTGAACCCTTTGTCTATTAGCTTATATCTAACACTTTGCCTTTTTGTATCCATTGTTTACCATTTTCTTTTGTTTGTATTTTGCCTCACTCAAATGAGGGATACCATATGGTATTCAAGCTTGCAAGTCTGGTTTATTTCACTCAACATTATATTTTTCAGGTCCACCTATTTTCCTATAAATTACTGTCATACATAATGGAATACTACCCGGCATTTTTTTGAGACATGGTCTCACTAAGTTACCCAGGCTGGCCTTAAACTTGCAGTCCTCCTGTCTCTGCCTCACAGTAGCTAGGATTATAGGCATGCCTACCATACCCAGCTCATGTTTTATTTATGGACTGGTAAATTTTCAAAA
Organism: Hystrix cristata; assembly: GCA_004026905.1. Classification (NCBI taxonomy): domain Eukaryota; kingdom Metazoa; phylum Chordata; class Mammalia; order Rodentia; family Hystricidae; genus Hystrix; species Hystrix cristata. The sequence goes on from PVJO010001604.1 coordinate 82,671, forward strand.
CCCTCTCGTGACATGGGGAGCTGCCACATGCTTTCTATTTGAAGAGAACTAGGACAGAAATTGGTAAAGTGACTTTTCTAAGGTTACAGGAAGCTAAAAATGGACCTCAGAGGCCCAGTTTTTCCTATTTGTTGCCAGAAAGCTCTATGATGTGTCTCCTGTCAGCATGGAGCTCTTGTATAGATCTGACACCTATGACCTATCTCTAAAGGGTGTTCTAGGAATCGCATCATCAGAATCCACCAGAGAAGCAGAACTTTTCATAAAAAAGCCTTATTCCATTACCCCCCTTCTTTTCGGTGGGTGCTCAGGTGGAGGAGATCTGTTGATCACAGGGTTTGCAGCTGCTCCCCACCACCAACCAGCATCTTCGTGGGAGGGTGATGGAAGGACAGGAAATGATAGCAACGGGGCAGCCTAGTCACAATGGAATGCCAAAGTCAAGTGCAAATAATTATTAGGGAGGTGAAAATTACATAGCAACTTCCTTTTACTAATGGTCTACAGAGAAACAGCCCCATTGTACTTACAAAAAGTTAATTGTCCATAGTGCTCTGAAGAAATTCTGCTTATTATCCTTGCGGAATTTTGTAGAACTGCTCCAGAAAGGTCCCCAGCTCATTTGTGGTGGTGTTCTGTTCCGGGCTGTTCTCTCAGCTTCCGTGACACCATACCCCCTTCGTTCTTGCAAGTTCACCTCTTTTTTTAATTTTTTTTTACCTTAGCATTTAAACTTCAGTTTTCCACATTATCAGGCTTACCTTTCTACTTAAAACCCACAAAAGGGTAAAGGCTGAGGGTAAATATGTTGATACCATTTGGTTTGGGTCTAAAAAATACTAGAGTATTATGAGTGTTCACCGAAAGGTGCTAAAAGAGTTCCACGAGATTGCTTTACACTGCTTAGAATATTGCCTGGCCATTAACGCGTGGCCAGTAAGTATTTGTTGAATAGATATTTACATAAATACGTGTGTGATGGATTGCTAGATGAATAAATAGACCTAGTTCTGAAACGTTACATTCAATATATCGTTAAAGAAAATGCTAACAGACAAATCAGCGAGTGAAATTATTTCTCCTTAGCTAACAGATGTAGAAATTTCACTACCGGAATTTAGGCGTTTAGGTAAAGCTTATATTTCATAATAAGACCCCAAGGTTCATCAAAGCCTCATTTTTGTTTTTTTTTGGGGGGGGGGTGCCAGGGATCGAACTCAGGCCCTTGTGCTTACAAGGCAAGCACTCTAATCACTGAGCTAAGTCCCCAGCCAGAGCCTCATTTTTGATTCATAGATTAGTGTAGCTGTTTGTCAGATTTCCAAAATTCAACATGTAGCAAAGGAATCTTTCTGAGTGTAGTAGGATTGTATTGATAAGAGGCATTGAATAATAAAGCACAGAATTTGGAGTCAAAACACTTGCTTTAGGATCCTAGCTCTTCTCCAGTAAGGATAAATACATGGACAGACGTATCTATATTAATGTACTCTTAGTACATTCATTCACTTTTGATTCTTATGTAGAGTTTAAATGATAAAAAATAGATTTAGAAAGTGCTATAAATCAGTTAGCAGGTATGTAACACAGAAAGATGTAATTTGTGACATCCGTAACATAAAGTACTGGAAGTGGAGATGTATGAGAGTGGTTTTCGTATGCAATTGAAAAAAATAAGGTATTAACTTAGGGTGTGATAAATTAAAGATGGTTTATGTAATTGTAATGCTACCACCAGGATTGCACTGGAGCACACTTGGACCAGTCTGTGTGGGCAGAGAGGATAGGAATCACCAGCTGAAGCCAAACAGAGCCTAACCTTAAAGTGGGAGTAGAATCAATCCTGCCTAGGCCACTGGGGACAGAGGTGGCTTTCCAGTGGGACTGAGAGTCAGAAAAGTTTATCTGTAAAGGTCAGATAACAAATACTTTGTGTTTTGTGGGCCATGTGGAACTGTATCACAACGATCCAGCTCTGCCACTCTATACTGGGAGCAGCCAGAGACATTAAGTAAATGAATGAGCATGGCCGTATTCCAATAAAACTTTACAGACACTGAAATTTGAATTTCATGTAATTTTCATGAATCATGAAATATTGTTTTCTTTTCTTTTTTCATTTTTCATCATTGAAAAATAGCCATTAGTTATTTTTGGATTTTTTTTTTTTTTGTGCTGGGGATCGAACTTGGGACCTTGTGCATGCAAGACAAGCACTCTAACGGCTGAGCTAAATCTCCAGCCCCCAAGGCCCCGGGTTTAATCCCCAGCATGGCCCAAAACAGAAACCCATTCTTAGCTCACAGGTGGCTGGGAGGATTTGGCCCAGATGCTCTAGTTTGCAGACTCCTGTTCTAGATAATCTCTCTAAATGGCTTTTTAGCTCAGTAATTATTTTTTTCTTCACAATTTGACCTGGGTTACTTCCATTTCTGGTTTCCTTATTGCCTGTAATGAGGTGACCCTTAGCAGGTGTGTTTGCTCAAAATTCTCAGCCTTACTCAAGACAAGGCATTTGGAAGGTCATGAAATGTCTTTTCGCTTCCCTTTGTGCACTGAATTGTCATAATATCTTGGTTGCCATAGAACACTTGGGAAATATAGGATAGCACACTGTTAAATATTAAAGATAATGACTCTTCCCCCCTCCCATTATTGGAAATTAAAGATATGCCTTCAACTCTGCAGGTATGATTTATAGAGTTAGGTGTAGACTCTGTCATGTTGCTAAGCAATTGTTCTTCTATTTTTGTTCACCTTTAGCCGTGCCTTTTTTTTTTCTAGCTTAAATATTTAGTAGACTAGAGCTGTCTTCCAAATGATATATGTTTTAAAGGTCTTATTTTCCAGTCATTGGACAGAGTGCCATTATGTAAATGATTGAAACAATATCCAAAATGTGGGTTTAAAGATCTTCTGGATCAGCAGGTAACCCTGGGGAGGGAGAAATGGGAGACAGAGCTGAACAACAAGGAGCAAAGGAAGGATAAGTCAAGAAACTTATAAATTCCTGTAAGGAGAAGTTTGTCTGGCTCTCTGGACGAAGAGAATAGCGTGGGGCTATAGGAGGGCAGTGAACTATTTTCAATGAAAATGGGAAACTGTGGAATGATTGGGTCAAATGGATTTTGTCAATTTTTTAATTTTAGTCCAAATACCTTCATTTGCACATACTGCAAATGCACATACTGCATTTTTACTTTTCACAGTTTCAATTATTTGTGATCAATTTCCCTCCAAAAATGTTAAATGGAAAATTCCAGAAATAAACAATTCATCCACTTTAAATAACTTTTATTAAAGTGTATTGTTATAATTGTTCTAGGTTATGAGTTATTATTTCTAACTTCTTACTAATTACACTGCCTGTTTCTAAATTAAGCTTTATTATATGTATGCATGTGTAGGACAGAACATAGTGTTGACAGAGTTCAGTACTACCTGTGGCTTTGTTGGTTTTGTTACCATTCTGGCCTCAGACTGGGTTCTTTTTCCCTCTCAGAATTGTTGAACCGATAACAAGACCAAGCCCTGACTGAGCAGCAGACACTTTTATTCTTGGCTAAGAATAGGAGAAGGGGAAGATAAAACCAATAAATCAACTTTTCAACTCATTTGACTTCAGAAGATTATAGGTATAGGGTTCAAAATGATGGGGAGTATTAGGCCAATAAAGGGGAGGAATACTCATGTCTTTTCTGGGAATAGGCGAAACTTTTCTAAGAGTTTGGGCATAGCCTCTTTGTAACTCCTTTTGTGATTCTTTCCTCTTGCCATCATGGCAGCTGTCAGGGGTCGTGGCACTGGGAGATGCACTATGTAGCCTGCAGATGGGATTATAGAAGTTAGAGATTATCTGTTGGTCACTCTGGCAATCATTTTAGATGCAACCAGTTTTGGTGGCCCACCTGAAGAGAGACCTCTGGCCTAGAGGCATCCTGTCCTCCAAGATAAGCAAGATTATGTTGGGGTAAAAATTTAGGTAGGTTTAGTAGGCAGCACAAGATTAGTGCAGGGTAAGAGTTTCAGGCATCCACTGGGGTCCTGGAATGTGTCTCCCACGCATAAGGAGGGACTACTGTACAGTAACAATTGTGCTAGCTCTTTATGACTCTTCTACTTCTTAAAACAAAGATCCGAGCCTTAGCTAGCTTGTGGTGCCCTTATGTGAATACAAAAGGCACCCTCTTTGGGCCACCATGTCCCAGCCAATGGCATCTTTGTGTTGAGTTTTCGGAATTTGTGAATGGAGTAGATTTCAACCCCTCTTTGCTCCTGGCCAGGCCCCCTGCATATTCATCTGTGGTGGCCTGAGTGTGAGGCAGTTAAGGATAAGAGACAGGTCTGCCTAGGTGGCAGTGCCCTTGAGTTGCTGTTCCTCACATAGACTTTCCAAATAGGCCAGAAGGCTGTGTGGGACCAGGTAGAAGATTCACTTGTCTAGACTGTCATAAAGATATATATATCTCCATCCAACAATATATATATAACAATTGCTTTACTGGCAAGATTTCCTAATGCCTAATTAACAACTCCTTCCTTCTCTGCTCTCTTCAGTCTCTCTGATGAGACACACTCAAGGTTAAGGAAAGCGGGTTTACTGACCCTTCCTCTGAGTAGTTCCAAGATGCTTTTGTTATTGACCTGGTTTCTGTATGGGTTTTGTTTTTGTGATTTTTTCCTTTCTTTGGTTTTCTAAATTGTAGGACTCCCTTATAAGAAACTGTCTCCTGACACAGCTTTGAGCTTTAACTATTCCTTCTAATAGCACCCCCTTTACAAAATACCCTACTGCCTGATTTACTTTTAATATATAGTTCAGAAATCTGCTAGTGACCAGGAAACCACTTCCTGTGGTTGTTAGAATTAGATATAAGATAAAAGTGAATAGGCCCTCAGCAAAGGCCTCTTGGGCTCTCAGGACCCGGCCCAGCCTGAGGCTCAGGTTGTGTGTGATGCCTCCCTGAGTGCTCAGATGTGCTTTGGGGTTCCATTCACTGTGTCCTTTCCGATGCTTCATTGTTGTGTTCAACGTGGTTGCGTTTATGCGAAAGCCACCTCCATGTAATGTTAAAGGGGGTATTTTGTCATTGGTGAAATAAAAGCTAAGCTGCAGGAAAGCTCGGTGGTTCAGAGCGTGAGCTTCAGAGCTGGGCTCGCTGGAACTGAACCTGTCTTCCATGTCCCAGTCGCGCGTGGATGGACAAGCCGCCTCACCTCCCTGTGCCTTCCTTTGCTCATATGTGAGATGAGCATCACAGTAGTACCTGCTCCACTGGATTGTAAGAGGGTTAAGTCCTTTTTCATATGTTGTGCTAGGAACTGAAAGGTTTCGAGTGCTAGTTTTCTATCGTTATTATTAGGAAGAGAAGAACAGTAAGGGAGCAGGCTCTCAAATAGACTTTAAGTCACATATCATCAGTGTACTCCCTTTCCTGGTCCCTGTCACTTTGAAATAGACAGCGTTCTAGGCATGGCAGCCAGGAGTCAAACTTTAGGCTTATTGTGTTTGACCTTGATATTCTCTGCATCCTCTCTCAACCCCTTCAGAGGCCTCCTTTGAGTGGATGTGACAGGGCCGGTCAGACTAGTCAGACTGGGGAGCCAGTGCACGATTCTGCTCAGGGTTCCTTGGATTTTCCTGCAGGTACAATACCTTAAACCAGAAAACTGAATCTCATAGTAGGAGTCCTGGAATCAAAGATCCTCCCTCCCCAACTTTCTCTGCGCACCTACCAACCCATATTCCTAGGAACGTGTGCACCCGGAGCATTTATTTTGTACTTCGCCCTCGCCCTGTGGAACAGAGGCTCCCATTCTCTGAACCAGCGGCTCCTTCGTCCCTGCCTCTAGGCCCTGCCACCGCCTTCGGAACTTGTTTCTCTGTCATGCCACCTCTTGGCTGTATATTCAGTATCCTCGTCATCTGGATACTTTACATCAGGTTTTAAATACAGTATGGACCATGGCTTACTACCTTAAGAAATAAAAAATATAATAAAAATAAACCCCTGCTCCATACCTGTGACTACCGTTTCCTTTTCTATGTCTGCAAAGTCTTGGAATCACGACCCTGCTTTGCTGTCTTCTTCCACACTACCGCTCACTCCTCAATTCACAGAGACTCCCTGGCATAGCTCCCCCAACGAGTTGCCCTTCCCAAGGCGTGAAATGTAATGGACAGTTTTAAATTACTCTTTCTTGAAAAACTGCACTGTGATATAGAAATGGTAATAACCATGGATTGCATGCAGTCGAGAGAAAGGTTTTCTAAAGATACAGATGTCAATAATTCATCACTGATAAATCCTAATATCAAATAGAAAATAAAGTTACTAAAGAAAGTCTATGATATGATACCATCTTCTAGAGTTTAAAGACATGCAAATATTAAACTGAATATGGACATATGCACCAATCATGGGTGTTTCAGAACATTAACAAGATAATGAAGCCGGGGATGGTGACACATGCCTGCAATCCTAGCAGTCCAGACGCCTGAAGCAGGAGGATCTCATGTTTGAGCTCAGCTAAGGCAACTTAGTAACTTAGTGGAGATCCTGCCTCAAATATTTAAAAAAACATTTGAAAGGGGTGAGAGTGTATCTAAATGCAAAGGACCTGGGTTTAATCCCCTCTACCACACACATGCACGCATGTGCACATGTGCACACACACACACGTGCACACGAAGATAATAAACATCCAAATTAAAATTTAGGTTGCCTTCAGGAATCAAGAGAAGTAGATGTATAAGCTCTTATTTCTAAATTTCTAATCCTGTAGTTGGGTGGGGTATGTTTGGTTCTCTTACTTTCTCTACTTTTTTAAACAGCTTTACTGAAGTATAACTTATATGTCATAAAATTCACTTGTTGTGTAAGTCCAATTTAGTGCCTTTTAGTAAATTTGCTGTTCTGCAACTTTGCACACAATCTAATTTTAGAACATTTTCCCTTGCTCCAGAGAAATCTTATGCTCATGTGCAGCCGCTCTGTGTTCTCATTCCCACATTCAGGTGTCCGTGAATATACTTTCTGTCACAGTGGATTTGCTTATTCTGGACATGTCATGTAAATGTGGTCTTTTGTGACTGGCTTCTTTCACTTAGCGTAATGTTTTTGAGTGTCATCCACATTATATCAAGTTTTAGTACTTCCTTCTTTTAGTGGCTAAATAATATTCCATTGTATGAATGAACCACATTTTGCTTATTTGTTCATCAGATGATGGGCATTTGGGCTGTTCTACTGCTTAAACATTCACATACAAGCCTTCGTGTGTAAACACATGATTTGCTTTCTCTTGGGTATGTATTTAGGAGTGGAAATGCTAGGTTGTAGGGTGACTCTGTGTTTAACTTTTATAAGAAACTCCTGTTTTCCCTTTTCCCCCATCAAGTCTGCATCCTCCAATTTCTCCACATCGTTGCTGAACCTTTTGATTATCTGTCCTTTCACTTCTAGCAATTCTAGTGAGAGTGAATTGGTTTTTCAGTGTGGTTTTCATATGCATTTTCCTGATGGCTAATGATGTTGAGGATCTTTCCACATGCCTGTTGACTATTTGTATATCTCCTTTGGAGAAATAGCGAGCCAAGTATTTTGCTCATTTCTAAATTGGGTCGTGTATCTTCTTATTAATAAGTTATAAGTGTTCTTTATGTATTCTGCATGAAATGTCCCTTTATTTCCTGAAACATTTTGGGATAATTCTTCCTTTTTCAGTCTGAGAGTGCAACAGGGAGGTAATTTAACGTTTAAAGGCCTTCGAAATGTCTCCTCGTGGGAGCAGCATTGATTACCAATCCCCGCAAGTACGGGCCATCTGCAGGCACCCCTGGCGGGTTAGTTCCCTTGGTATGACCAATTCAGCAAGGTGTAGTCTGTTTCTGTCACTATCCTATTACCAGTTGCTAGGTGCAGTCTGACGTTAACCGTCACCTGCCCTGAATTTTAATTTTGAACACCTTCCGTACTGATGTTTGCTCCTGAAATCTGGAGCAGCCAGAGTGAGTGACAGGAGCCTACAATGACATTCTTCCCCGAGGTATTATTCTTAATCCATGCATAGGTTTGACTTTTTAGTCACAAAGAGCCCCTAGGGACAAGTGCCATCGTTAGCAGCTGATGGGGTGCAGAAACTATGGACTCAAGAGAAGTCTATTTCTAAAGAACTGGAGAGTAATCTTAATGTCACTTCTGCTTATCACGCGTCTTCCTCTGGATCTTTTTCCTTCTGCCCTTCAATGCCAACCTTCATAACACACTCTCTAAATCTTCCTCTGGCGTGAGTAGTAGCCATCTGGTGGCCAAATAAGCATTAAAAGTGCCTTTGACAGCATTGTGAACATGGCAACTCATGAAAAACCTTGTGTTTCCAAGAGACATAATGGATGGGTGACAAGAGAAAGGTTTTAAATTTCCAGGAGACATTATATGAGAAAAACAGTCCGATTTTCCACTAAGCCAAAATATTTCTTATGCTTTCAAATACTGTTGTCTTGCCCATCAGCGAACATATCATCAAGAGGAATTACTCACGGGTGGCACCTGTTAAATTCTCCATCTTTCACAACACATTCACTTGTAAGTGCTGAGATTCCCAAGAGGCTCAGTCCTAAAATTAGAAGTCAAGAAGTATGAAAGATTGCTGTTCTTTATCGACAGTCTGTCTTCATCTGCTACATCTAATCAGTTTCATAAGTTATGGTATAACCAAGATCAAATTTTGGAAAGCTGGGAAAAAATAGTCAAGCAATCCCTTAAGTGAATAATGGTCTTAGTTGATCATTTTGTCTTTGAAATTGTAAACTTGTAATCGGTATGTCTCTTAAGGGACAAATACTGGTCGAGTGACTGTGGCAGCTTCACATTCCTCACAGTGCTTAATTAAAGCTGTTACTGATTTTTCAGTTGCTGGAGAATGCCATGCTAATAGCATCTTTCTGGCTGAGTCCTCGCTTACAAAACTCACTAGAGGTATTTCCACTTATGTTTGCCTGGTCTTTGGGCTCATGTTTTCCCTTGTTAATTTACATTTCTGTTTATTTTACTGGCACTGCTTCTGTTACTGAAAATGATCCTTGTTAATCCTTTGGGTTTAAGGCTTGCAATATTACTTGGCCCTTACCCAACATCAGAGATTTTTGAGTCGTAGTTTATTTTTTGCCGTCCTTCTTTGTGAAACGTAAGCAAATCACCATGTCCTTGGAATCTAAGTATTTCTTAGATTTTTTTTTTGGTCTCTTGGTTGGCTGGTTTATTTTGCTTTACATTTCTGAGACCTCCACTCATGTTGTACACTCTTCTGTTTTTGACATTTGTGTGGAAACCAGATCAGTATACCTGAAAATAGTTATGAAAAGGTAAGTTCCTGAATATATGGAACTCAAAGACCGCAATGCATGCACTATTTTTATATGTTGTATCCTACTAGTAAAACCTCCTTCAGGGCTGAGGTGCCATGGTTAGAATTTTTCACAAGACATTAGACACCATTTGTCAAATTTTTATTCCAAGGAAATTTTAAGTATACAAATTTATTTGGGCTTAGTGGGGAAATCAAAATGTTGTCTTGTGCAAAAACCTCTGGCACTTAAAAACATTTCTATGTTTACCTATCAGCCAATCAATGAACAGGAATTTACTGATTAATTACCATATGCCAAACGATGTGGTGTGCACTATAAGAAACAAGAAAAAAAATCCCACATTGTGGTTGTGATTTCAAAGATTTAAAGTTTGTTGATATGGTATCTACTGAGTGCCAGGCACATAATCTACTTGGGACAGAATAAGCTTTAAAAAAAAATCTAATAATTATTAGATATTTAGCCGGAGACCAAATATCTCATCTTCCTCCCAGTAGTCAGTCTTCTGGTAGCTTCTTCTACTTCCAATGTGGTTGCAGAGCCTCCACAGCCTAACCCAGCCGGCCCTGGGCTCCTCACATTAGAAATACTCAGCAGGCTTCGAATAACCCTAGCAGCATTGCTCAGCGAAAGACTCCTCCTTGGAGCATCTTAATTTTTGTTTTAAGGGAATATTATTCACTGTGTGGAAAAATCTAGCATTAGAAGTCCTCAAATAAACCTTGCCTTAAAAACACTCTTTTTCCTACTCATGTTTAACCTGGTGTCCATGAACAGCCTGCACTATCCTCGAGCTACTTACTTATCAACCCACCCAGATTGGTTCTCTCATTGTATTCTTTATCTATTGTAACATAACAAATTACGCTAACACAGAGTGGCCTAAAACAGCACATGTTTATTATCTCATAGTTTCTATGGCTCAGGGATTTGGGCATGGCTAAATGGCTCCTACCCCTCCAAAGCCTCTCATAGGCTGCAACCAAAGGATTGGCTGGGACTGGTGATTTCGTTTGAAAGTTCTGCTGGGGAAGTATCTGCTTCTGAGCTCTCACAGGGGATAGTCACAAGATTCAGTTCCTCTAGAGTTGCTGGGCTAAGGGCTTTATTTCCTTCCGGGCAGTAATTCAGTTCCTTACCATGCAGGTATCCCTGGTACCACTAATGCGGATATGTCAAGTTCATTGGATTAAGAAACTTCTAGCAGATTAGTTAAGCATGCTCCTAGGTGTGTCCGAGTGGGTCATGGAGGTGTGACCACAAGGTCTATATCTGGACCCTGTCCTATTCCTCTATGGCACTGCTCCCCTTCTCTGCTTCCTGGCTGCCATAAACAGAGCAGCTTGGCTCTACCACACCTTTCTGTCATGAGACTCCTCCCTCACAGTAGGGGATGATGGACTGAATTCCTTCAAACTGTGAGCCAAAGTGAGCTCCTCGTCCTGCAAGTTGTGGGTGTATGATATTGTGTCTCAGTGAAGAGAAAGCTGACTAATATACCAGCATACCTTCTTCCTTCATCAAAACATGCAAGCCAAGTCTGCTGGTAAGATGGAAATCATAATTTTCATCCCTAATCATGGAAGTGATATCTCCTCAACATTGCCATATTCAATTACTTAGAAGCAAGTTATTCAAGGAAAGGTTATTACACAAGACAGTGAGTAAGAGGAGATAAGAGTCATTGAAGGTCATTTGAGAAACTCCCTTTCAAATACAGATTTTGTTTAGCAAACATTTATCAACCATCCATCATGCTAGTCACTAGGGTACAACTGTGGTTAATAAACGGCCTTTGCCCTTTAGATGTTCACAGTCTACTTGGGAGCATGGGCACATTAACTTCTAATTGTATGGTAATTCTCTTTTTGGTAGAAGTGCTTTTGGTTTTATTTCTTATTAGTACATGTTTGTAGTACATAATGATTACTTTCATTGTGGGGAGTGGGTACACGTACATGACATCTTACTTCTTTTCATTCTCATTCCCATCCTCTCCTTCCATCTCTAGATTCCCTTCTCATTTACAAAAGATCTGTCTCCCTGTTACTTACTGCCTACCTTTTGCTCTTTAAATTATTTATATTTTGGGTTTCTCAGATAAGTTCAGTCATGTGACATTCAAGCTTGTGTGTCTGATTTAATTTATTTACTATTATGGTCTCAAGCTGTATTCATTTTCCTACAAATGAATCAGATTTATCCTTCTTTAAGGTAGCATATTAATCCATTAAGTATAAATACCACATTTTCTTTATCTATTCATCTGGTGCTGGACATATATGGTGTTTCTAAGATTTGGCTAATATGAGTTGTGCTGCTATTGACATGGGTATGCATGTATCACAGTAGTATGATGTCTTCAACTCTTTTGGGAAGATACTTAAAAGGGGAATGACTGGGTTTAATGAAATTTCTAGTTATAGGTTTTTGACAACTCTTCAAACTGATTTCCATAGTGCTTGTACTAATTTACATTCCTACCAATAATGTAGAAGGATTCTTTTTCCCCCACAGGCTTGCTAACATTTGTTATTATTTGATTTCTTGATGGTAGCCATTCTTTCTAGAGTATGATGAAATCTCACTGTTGTTTTAATTTGCATTTCTGTGATGGTCAGACATGTTGAACATTTTTTTCATGCATGTATTGGCCTTTCATACTTCTTCTGAGAAGTAGCTATTGATTTCAGTTGCCCATTTTTTAATTGGGTCTTTTATTGGGGGAGGGTTCTAATTTATTGAGTTTATATATTCAAGATATTAGTTCTGTGTCCATGGTATAGCTGGCAATATTTTCCCCATTCTATAGATCTCGTCACTCTGTTGTTTATTTCTTTTGCTGTGCAGAAGTTTTTAATTTGATATAATCACATTTATTGATTCGTGGTGTTATTTCTTGTAGAAATTGGGGTTCTGTTTAGAAAGTCCTTACCTGTACCTGTGTCTTCTATAGTTTTACCTATTTTTATGTTCTAGCAGATTAAGTATTTCTGTTTTAATATCTAGATTTTTGTTCCATTTTGATTTTGTTTTGGTGCATGGTGATGGATACAGGTTTAGTTTCAATCATCTATGTGTGTGTAACCAGTTTTCCCAGCGCCATTTGTTAAAGAAGCTATCTTTCCTCCAGTGTATGTTTTTGGCCCTTTTGTCAAAGATCAGATGACTTAATGTGCCTGGGGTTGTTTCTGCATCTTCTATTCTGTTCCTTTGATCTGCATGTCTGTTTTATCACTGTAGCTTTGTAACATAGCTTGAAATCCAGGATCATGATGCCTCCTGCTTTGGTTTTATTGCCCCAGGATTGCTTTTGCTATCCTGGGTCTCTTCTGGTTCCATATAAATTTTAGGATTAATTTTTTTCTAGTTCTATGAGAAATGCTGTTGCTATTTTGATTGGGACTGCATTAAGTCTATGTAGCAGTTTTGGTAGTATGACCATTTTAACAATATTGGTTCTGCATATTCAGGAGCAGGGAATATCTTTCCATTTTCAGATGTCTTCCTTTTTCAGTGTACTGTAGTTCTCATTATAGAGGCCTTTTGCTTCCTTGGTAAGGTTAATTCCTAAGTATTTAATTTTTTCTTGAAGCAGTTGTGAATGGTACTGGTTTTCTAATTTGTTTCTTGGTGGATTCATTATGATGTAAAGGAATGTAATAATTTTTGTGTGCTGATTTTGTATCCTGCTACATTGCTGAATTTGGTTATTAATTCTAGGAGTTTTTTGGTGGCATTTTTGGGATCTTTTATGTAAAGAATCCTGTCATTTGCAAATAATGATTAGTTTGACTTCTTTTCTACGCGTACCCTTTTTATTTCTTTCTCTTGCTTGATTGCTCTTGCTAATATTTCAAGTATTATATTAAACAAGAGTGGTGATAGTGAACATCCTTTTGTTCCTGATTTTAGATGGCAAGATTTCAGTTTGTCCGCACTTAATATCGATGTTGGAAGGTTTGTTACAAATGGCTTTTATCAGTTTGAGGGAAGGGCCTTCTATAGCTATTTTCTTCATGTAGTTTATCATGACTGGATGTTGAATTTTATCAAAGGGTTTTTCAGCATCTATTGAGACGATCATGCGATTTTAGTGCTTGCTTCTGTTTATGTAGTGTATTTTATTTATTGATTTGCATATGTTGAACCATCCTTGCATCCCTGGAATGATGCTTACTTGATCATGGTATGTAATCTTTTTGACGATTTTTTGCGTTCTGTTTGCCAGGATCTTGTTGAGGATGATGAGAATGCCATTTCACAATCAAAAACCAGATTAATGTGTCTTAGCCCTTTTGGCTATTATAGAAAAGAATAAATGTGGTATCTTATAAATAATGGAAATTTATTTCTCACAGTTTGGAGTCTGGGAAGTCCAATATCAAGGTGCCAGCAAATTCATTGTCTGGTGAGGACTCATTTCCTAGATCACAGATGGCACTTTCTAGCTGTGATCTTACCCAGGGATGAGCTATCTGATATCTTTCATAACAGCACTAATCCTGTGAAGGTGGAGCCTTCATGACCTAATCGCCTCCTCATACCATCACCTCAGGGCTAGGACATCAACACATGACTTTGGGGAAGGACACAAACATTTAGAACGTACCAATTTTTCTGTTGTACTTTCTTTGATGCTTGTCTTTTTCTGCAACTACATCCACAGAGAAGGTGATTTTAGAGAGGGTTCTTAAGAAGTGAATTAAGTAGGAATGAATTTCTGCACACAAACACAGCATAGTGATGTGATACAGTCCAACATATGCTAGGAACACTGAAACTACAATATGACAAGAATGTTGGGGACGTGGTATGGGACGCAGAATTATTATGGCAAAAAATGACTTTAGAAAGTTGAATTGGAGTCATTAGTAAAAGGAATGTGAGTGCTATGCCAAGGAGTTTGGGTTTTATCCTATAGGAAGTAGAGGACCACTGAAGAACGCGAAGTAGAATAAGGTGGTGAAATGCGTGCCTTAGCAAGGCACTGCGGAAGCAGGGTGGAGGACTTTGTACTGGAAATACTACTAGAAAGGAAACCAAGCCAATATTTCAAGGAGAACTGATTACGATGTGAAACAAGACATGGGTAAAAGAAAGTCATGGAGATACAGTTCAAAATCAGGAGATGCTTAAGGTTTAGAATTGACAATATAATCTGATCCAGGAAAGAATTGTGAGAAATGAAGGAAATGGAAGGGCCAAAGATTTATCTGGAATTTTTATATCAGGTGAATAAAAGTCTCTTAAAAGAGGGATCATGTCTTATTTGATTTTAGAATATCTTCATTTTAATGATTCTTGGAATTTGCTTGGTGTTCACTGAATTGACAGGTGGGTAAATGGATGGATGGATGGGTAAATAGTTTAGTAGATGAATAAAATATGGTGAACAGATGGAACATAGATGGATGGGTGGGTAAGTAGATGGGGAGATGGATGGATGTATTAATAATGTTGTCAGTCATGCAAGAGAATACAGGAGGAAATAAGTTTTGGGGACAGAAGTAGAATGGATAGAAGTAAGTTATAAGATCCTGAAAGGGTTATAGTGACCGTGGAAAGAACCAGAGTGTAATTAGAAAATTAACACAGGTTTCTTCTTCGTGGTAATCCATAGTTTGAATAGTTCTCATTGATGATTTTTATTGCATCTAATACAACAAATTTCCAGAAAATAATTTCTTAAGAGAATAAAACTAATTTTTTGTGTAAATTGTACTGAGGTTTTGGAAATCTATTAGATTTCTCAGCACTTTATCCTGAAACATGCAAAAAGTCACCGGTCTGGCCACTGGAGCTATTTAGCATCCCTTCAGTTTCAGTAAGGGATATGGGAATATTGATTTTTTTTTCTACTAGAAATTCAAATACAGACTTCTTGCCTTTCATGTTCTGTACTAACCTTACCTTTAACTTTCCACCAGTGGCACAACCAATGCTTCTTGCCATCAGATTTAAAGTTCACCATCTGGGAGGCTGGGCCTATGGCTCAGAGGTAGAGTTCTTGCACGGCATGCATGAGGCCTTGAGTATGGTACCCAGTGTTGCCAAACAAAACAAAACAAAAACAGTACAGAAATAAATCACACTATCTATTGAATCTAGTTAAAATGCGAATTTTCTTTTGAGGCTCAGAGTGGAGCTTGAGATACTGTATTTCTAACAACCTTCCTGGCAGTACATATGCCACTGATCTGTGGATCATACTTTGAAGGGTGAGAATCTCAAGCTTTCATTTAATATTGATGATTTGCCTGACATTACTCTTGTTGTTGACAGGTCGTCAGCTGTTTTCCATTCCAAAATTTCATTTACCTCCTGCCCTCGTTCAGAGCCCCCCTGGGTGAATTGCTATTATCTGGCCCTTCTTTGGTACTCCCAGCTCCTCCAGCTTAATCATAATATGTGAGAGTGGCTCCGACATGCTGTCTTTCCCCCACCCAGATCCCTAATGAAGCTGTCAAATGTGACCTTCCCACCACTCCCTTCTGCTTTCCCCCCTCATTTCTTAGTTTAATGCTTTGTTTACAGTCCTTAGGTTTAGTCTTCAGTCTCTATTCCTTCAAGTCTTCAAACATCCACAATTAATTACGGTTCAGAGGTCAGGGATCAAGTCCGTTGTTTGAGTAAGAATTTGGGATCTAAGAACTTGCAGTGTTTGGGAGGTCAGCCTTGTGTCAGCAACAAGGAATGAGAAAAACAATCAGCAGGGGTCACTGAGGAATGGTGTCTTAGAAACGAGGCAGCTCAAGTCTCAGCTCTCCTGCTGAACAACTGCATGACCTTGAGGAAGTCGCTCCCTACCTGAGCCAGTGTTTTACCAGTTGTAAAATAGTACATTAAATTGAAATGATCTCTATGGTCTGTTAAAATTAATTATGTAAAGGGCAACTTAGTCTCACATCCTCATTATGTGTTTAAACTGGAAGACAAGCTCCTAATATGAGGCTTGTGGAGCTCCAAGAACTCTGTGGGTAGAATTCAGAGAGTCTGTGAACTCTGATGGGGTGGGGGTTAGTTTTTACCTTCACAGATTCACAGATCTCTGACTGTTAGGGAGCAATGTTGTCAATCAGGAATGTAAACAACAACAACATACTGGGGTAATATTTGCAGTGCTTGTGACTTGGTTAGTGGTCAAAACCACAAATATATATTATGTCACATTTCAGTTTTTGTAAATATCAAATATTATTGCTATTCTCCACTACTTCAAACTTGTGGTGCTTATCAGACCCTCTACTACATGTTCTCAGTGAACATACTAATGAAGAAGTACATTTCTCACTATAGTCCAGTGGCTTTTAATTAAATGACATTTTACCCCACAGGGCAACATTTGACAATGTGCACAGTCATTTTCAGTTGTTAAGACTAGGGAAGGTACACAGTCATTTTTGGTTGTTAAAATTGGGGAAGGGATTTCTGTTGTCATCTAGAAGTGACCGAACCCAGTGGGTTTGCCTCTTGGTGAGTGCAAAGCTAATAAGCACAGCCAGGAGATAAAGGAGTGGAGAGAGCTATTACTTGCAGCAAGTAAGGGGAGCAGTGGGGTTAATTTGCAAAGCAGTGTTCCCTCTTCTAACAAAGAAGTGTTTTATTGGGGAACCTCTTCATATTCATATAGGAAAGCACATGTCAAGGTAGACACATTCCTGAGCATGTTCAGCTCAAGGTAATAAATCTCATGTTAAAAAAGGAAAGATGGCAGACACATTCCAGGGCAGAGAATTTAGTATGATAATGAGCAAAACTTACTGCAGATCACCTAAAAGAATGAGTGGGGATGACTCTGTGACCATAGCTGGTTTCTTGTTTCTCCAAAGAGTCTTAGCTGAAACAAAAAGAAAAACAACTTTTGAAGATGTGTTAACAGTCTTTTAAAGGGACTGCTGCTTTATCCCCCATAAGGAGAGGAGTTTGCCTTGCTTAGCAGCCAACATAGTAAGCAGAGGGCAGGGATGCTGCGAAACATCTTTCAGTGTACTGGACAGGTCCCCACAAAAAAGAATTTCCAGCTCCAAATAACCATCGTGCTGAGATTGGAAAATGTGTTATAACCTTTTTATTTTTATGTTTTTTTTTAATTATGTTTTGTTTTGATTCAGGTTCTCACAGTGTTGCTCAGGTTGGCCTTGAAATCCTGATCCTCCTGCTTCAGCCTCCATGCCTGGCTCTGCTATAACCTTTAAAAAATATTACCTTGATAGCTGTATTTTAATGTCGTCAATTTCCATCGTAATCTTGTGGATTTTATTTTGTGCATTGAATAAGCTTTCTTCCCAGAAGTGGTCCCATGGCCTCATTAGACTGTCGGTGGGGTTCATGGCACAATACATGCTGATACCCCTGTGAGTGAGAATGGGGCAGGAAAGGACGTCTGAATTCAGATCTTATGCTTGCTGGACCAGGAACCTGAAGCTCAAATACTTGAGCCCCACAAGCAGCGTGGCACAATGGAAAGAACAGGGTTTTTAGACTTGAACAAAGTTCAAATACCAAGGTGCAAATGGCAGCTTCACATTCACTGTAGACTTTGGTCAAATCATTTTATTTCCTTTGGAATTCATTTTCTCATCTGCAAAATAGATGAAATTATCCTTCATTTAGACCAGGAATCAGCAAACTACAGCCAAACTTCCTGCTTGTTTACGTCAATAAAATTTTATTGGAACACAGCCAAGCCCATTGTTTACATATTGTCCCCGTCTGCTTTTGCACTGCAATGGCAGTTTGGCTGCAACATAGATTACAAAGCCTAAAATATTTATTATCTAATGTTTTACAGAAAAAGTTTGCTGACCCTTGACATAGAGTATAGCTGTAAAGATAAAGGTGCGCAAGTGTGTAAAGACTTAGCTCACTGCCTGGTGCAGAGTAAACCTTAAATAGACCTAGTCCATTTCCCTCCTTCAGGACAGAGTGACTGTTGTAGGAAGTCAGAACGCTGTTTCTGATCTATAGTATATAATTGCTTTGATCTAGAGAGGGATCCAACAGTCAGAAAACATGTGAGGAATAATGTAACCAACTCACAAATAAGTTCTGGAGAAGTTAAACTGAGCCTTAGTACATTTAAATATGTTTCCATCTTATATCTAGCATTTAAGATGACTTCTAACCCGTTAAAGAGCAGTGGATTTACTAAAATCTCCTAATCGTCTCCAGAAGGTAAATGTGGTAGAAAGTTAGCACAGTGCCTGTATATAAACTTTATGCTCAACACTGAACTTCTGGTCAGCCACAGAAGATGGAAACCATGAACAGTTGTTACACTTCTTATTGGAAAAAAAAAAATCACCAGATTCAGGGGACAAAAAGGTTTTATCTTGATATATAAATTTAAAGAATTACTCACATAGATGTTTATAGACACAGTGTAACATTGAAAACAATTATTGTAACTGATAGAAATTACTTTTGAGAATATTTGTGCTCTTCTGGCCCTGTACAACCTCTTTTTTATTTTTATTTATTTATTTTTTAATTTTACCAAGAACATGTATTGGTACATTGTATACATTAATGATCATAACCTCCTTGATGTGAACAAAGGGAGGAGGTAGTGATGGAATTACTCTGAACAGTAGAGTTATCGCTGGAAAGTAAAAGGGTCAGTGTTTGGATTGGTGAACACATTTCCCACAGCAGAACAGTTTCCTGCTTTTTAGAAAGGAAGATCATTTAAGAGAAGAGAATTTAATGTCTGAGAAAAAGACAGTGTTTGCAAATTTGATGGTGAACTGTAGACTCCTAGGGCTCTTGTTCCTCTGAAAACTGATGTTAGGAACACAAAACAAACAAATACACAAGGTGAGAAAAATAGAGCAGTGCAGCAGCTGGGAGAATAGCTCAATCGTAGAGTGCATGTTTAACTTACACAATGAAAAAACTGTCCTTCGGTTCTTAGGTTCTTATGCAGCAACGAAAACAACGAAACAAAGCAAACGAGTGGCATACCATGGCTGAGGTTAAAGTGAGGCAAGTGCAGAGTCAGATTCCATCTTTCTTTTTTTCTTTTTACAGAACTGGGGATCAAATCCAGGGTCTCAGGAGTACTGGGCAAGGTCTCTACTACTAAGCTATATCCTAGCCCTCAGATTCAATCTTTATTTATAATTTTGATATTCCATTCATATGAGATTCTTTGCATTCATTTTGATTTTTTAAAATATTGAATTAAAATATTATTTTTCTGGATTGTGGAGCTTTTGGACACCCTCTTAAATTTTGTTCCCAAGTTAAGTGCCTCAGTCCCCTTCTTCTGGCCTCAGCCTTAGCCCACACATCCCTGCTAGTAGGATATAATTTTAATAAAATATATTTGTTTAAGAAGGAATAGTGACAAAAAAAGAAGGACCACTGACAATCTGAGCCACTTTATAGGATTCTTATCACCTTTCACAAGTTAATGTAAGATCTTTGTATCTCCAAGGGCATGGCTTTGTTAAAATAATCATCACTGGATGCATTAAAATCACAAACTCCCAATTATTTTCATTCTGTCTTTTAAGTTCACTTTCTAGATTACAGCCTATCCTAACAAACTGTTTTAAGGGGCTTTTAAAGAATATTGGTCTAATTTACATAATTGTTTAAATTCCTTCAAAATTTTAAAAGATTTAAATGAAATGTGTATGTATTTATATACTATATATATGTATAAATATATATGTGTATAGGGTCTACATACATACATATATATTCATATAGGGCCTATGTTTTAAGTGCTGTAAAGTCAGTGTCTGGATTAACAAACTCTTCTAGAGTCTAAATCATCTTACAGAGCTAATATATAAAACTTATGAATGTGGTAAAACAAAATGAGTTCATTTAAAAAAAATTCTAATATACCCACGTATGTATTTAGATTTCAATTGAAAATGTAAAGACTAAACAGACACTCAATTATATACTTTATTCAGGAATCCCGAGTCATCATCTTAATAGACTGTAATTCTCTTAGCTGAGTTGTCAAGCACATGCAGCCTCACGTTTGTACAGATGGTTTAGCCAAGAACTATTAGCCCCGTGGTTTTGGATCTCTCATTGTTAAAGCTTCTCAGGGATAAAAACATTTGGGCAATCAGGAAGATAAATGCAGTCTCAGTTGCTGAGGTGTCATTTTCTTTTTCTTTTTCTTTTTTCAGTACTGGAGTTGAATCCAGGGATGCTCTACCACTGAGCTATATCCCCACCCTATTTATTTTTCATTTTGAGACAGGGTCTCACTGAATTGCCCAGGCTGCCCTTGAATTTGCAATCCTCCTGCCTCAGCCTTCCCAGCTGCTGGGATCACAGGCTTGTACCATCATGCCCAGCTGAGATGACTTTACATTCAATATTTCAACTGGGTGGTCACACTTGGGAGACATCCAGGTGGATTCTTCTTACACTAAGCATCATTTTGTCCCAGGAAATCTAGGGGATGCCTTCTCCCTATGACAGAGATGTTGAATACCCAGGAGTTTCAGCCAGGAACTTGCAAGTTCTTTCTCAGGAACCTTACCAGGCTGTAGATGAGCTCATCACTTCCCAGGGGTGCAGGCCTTTCTGGAGGTGAATTACACACAATACCCAATCCTTTCTTCTTTTCTCAGAAGATGGCAAACCTTGCCCAGGTTACTGACTTTTGCATAGTTTTGTATCCAAGCGTAAATGTTCTTTCTGTGTAATTTTAAGATCTTTGAACTTGGTGAAATATCGCTTCTCTCATATTCTCAAGATTGACCATGTCTTGAATATTTCTATCTGATCTAATTACATTCTCTACCTGGCTGTCTGGCCCGCCTCCCCAACTTGTCAGGCCCCTCTATTAGCACACGGAATCGCAGAATTTTGTTGATTTTAGAGATGTCCTCCATGGTTCCATCAAACTCAGACTATTCCCTCTGGATCAGCTGTAGAATAACTGCTTTTCTCATTTATGTCTCCCTGTCATTGGGACCAAAGTATAAGATACATCAAAGTCTCTCTGGATGGTACGTGCCCTAGGGCAGTCACCATGAACCAAGTATAAAAGAAAAACTCCATAAATTTCCAAAATTAATTCAAATGGGCACAACTCCCTGGGAAATTGTGTAGCACATGTTGCCAGGCAAGGGAGATGTTCTCTGTGTGCAATTTTAATGAACCCAGAGACAAGGGTTTCAGCTACAGCCTCCCATATTTTGGCTTAGTTTGGAAAGAACAGGATAATAATGTTTAATGGTGAACTGAAAGACAGGCAAAGAGGAGGGAGAGGTGGCACGAATAATCTTTCTGCACGTAAAGGCACAGACCAACCCTTCATTAAAGTATTCTTTGCAGTTTAAGGCTCCGTGGCTTAAGGGACATTGAAAATCCAAGCACGAGTTCCAATCAGCAGCACATCTAGAAAGTAGAAATGAAAACTCCCTAATTATCAGTGAGCCACTTGACTTATCTTTATTGTGCAACAGTTAGCTTCTCTGCCTAATGCCACTGCTAGTTACAGCTGGAACAAAAGCAACTTGGAAACAGCACCATTTAAACCATCCTTTTGAGCTACAATTTCAGTGTGTCGATGAAAGAGCCATCCTCTTTTTGATATATTATTTTCTAATGAATTTTAGTTTTATGATGGCCATCATTCAGTGAAATATATTGTGCCCCAAATTGTGAGAGCTTTATTTCTTGCCAGCTGCCTTTATTCATGTCCTCTTAGCCCACAAGCAGCTCTACAGCAGTCTGTCTTGTGGCCAAAACATTTTCCAGTTACTGGTTTATGAGCCAGAAATTGGAACATGGAATGTGCTTTTCCACAAATGCAATGTGAAAAATGGTGGCAAAATTCTAGGCCTGCCTACAAGTGGTAACTGGTCAATATATATCGTCATTTAGCTATAGTTGAGTAGAATCCTCCAGAGAGGTTTTTTTTTTTTTAACTTTTTTTTTTCATGCAACAATGTATTAGGATCTATTCACGTTAACCTTGCTACCCCAGGCGCAGAAGTGGCAAGTGAGTCTACCCAGCAAAGCCCTTGAAGCTGAGTGCACTGACCGCACACCCCTGCATTAAATGCTGGCCCCAGACATGCGTGGCCATGGTAGGGTTTACATGTCAGTATGACAAGACCAATAAGAAAGCAGTTAATGTTTATTAAATCGTTATTAGGTGACCTTTACTGATCAAGGCACTCTCTCAGCAGTCCTACAGAGTGGTGCTTCTTCCCCATTCCACTGCTGAGGAAGTGAGGGATAGAAATGTCATATATCTTACCCAAGGTCACACAACTAGCAAAGAGCATTACTAAGTGAATTCAAGAGTTCTGGCTCCAAAGCCACGGTCTTTGCCACTATCGTGCACGGGTCAAAAAGCCACAGTCCACCACCTGGTATTGTATAGCTGAGAGCTAGGAATAGCTTGACCTCTTATGAAGACTTGCTGGAGGGAGAAGGAGAATAGTTTATGACATGTGAAGAATGATGAAATTTAATTTCCAATGACCATAAATAAAGTCACACTGGAACATAGTGACACCTATTTATACACCTTATGTCATCTATAGCTGCTTTCAGGCTAAAAGTATCATGAGAAAATATGTATGGCATATGGTAAGTGATGCGAAGTATAGAAGAAATATGATTCTACTAGTCTGTATAACATGTTTAAACAGAAAAAACACTAAAATATATTCTAAACAATTAACAATGCATTGTAGGAAATGAGTAATTTTAAAAAAAATAATCGGACTAGGTGCAGCTCAGACAGTGGTACAATGATTGCGTAGCATGGATGAGACCCTGGGCTTGATCCCCAGCACCATTAAAAGAAATCTTTATGTCCCACCTGTTGTCAACTTTACAGATTGAATAAGCTGGCATAGGATAGCTAATTTGCCAAATAGAAAGGGTTCTACATGACAAAAATAAATAGACATTTAATGAAAGACTCTAGGGTAAGAGTTCTGAATACATCATGTCCATCTCATGACTTCTGGCTGTAAATCATTCTTGAGAACTAAAAACTGTCAAAGATACACTATAAGAATTTTAGAGGGCACACTCATTAAATATGGGCTTCATATATTTCTAAGCATCTTTCTTCCATGTCTGTATACTACTCTAAAATTAGAGGAAATGTAGACTTCAAGGTTTTATTTGTTAAATCACTAACTACATTGTTAATGCAGATACCCTTCCATGAAATTTCTCCCCATAGTTTATACTGTCCTGTTATTATTGAAGTGTGAGATGTCTGAAAGGTATTGCTTCCCCACATCTTAATTAATGATGAAGGAATCTCATGCTTATCTAGGCACTGTAGAAAGGGTAGGAAAAGTGAGTTATCTGAGAGGGATTTTACAAGGGATTTTGTAATCCTTAAAAAAGGTTATTTTTTTTAAAGCAAGAACATGTATTGGTACATTGTATGCATAATGATCACATTCATCATGGTTATTTTGTACCTGTACATGATGTATCTTGGTTCCTTCCCTTCCCCACCCCTCCCTTCTGCACTCTCCTTCCCTATTTACAGCAGGTTTATGAAGAGAACCCAGACTGCATGGGAAATAATACAAAGAATCAGTGCTTGGGGCCACATCCTATTAAAAGGCTTTTGTACAGCAAAAGAAATCACCAGCAGAGTGGGACAAAAACCCACAGACTGGGAAAAAAATTTTGCCAGCTGCCCCTCAGACAAAGGTCTAACATCTACAATATATAAAGAACTCAAAAACATCAAACCCCCCAAATTTAAAGACCCTATCTAAAAATGGGCATCTGAAATGAATAAACATTTCTCAGATGAAGAAATAAAAATGGCAAATAAATACATGAAAAACTGTTCAACATCACTGGTCATTCGAGAGATGCAAATCAAAACAACACTAAGATTCCATCTCACTCTAGAAAGAACAGTGATTATCAAAAGCATCAACCAATAACAAATGCTGGCGGGGCTGTGGGGAAAAAGGGACCCTCGTCCACTGTTGGTGGGAATGTAGACTGGTCCAGCCACTGTGGAAATCAGTGTGGAGATTCCTCAAAAAACTATGACTAGCGGTTCCATTTGATCCAGCTATTCCTCTGCTTGGTATCTTCCCAGAAAAACTAAAATCATCATACCACAGGGATATATGCACGACCATGTTTATAGCAACACAATTTGTAACAGCTAAGTCTTGGAAATAGCCTAAATGCCCAACAACCAATGAATGGCTAAAGAAGATGTGGTTTTTCTACACAATGGAGTACTACACTGCCATAAAAAAGGATAAACTAGAGTCATTTGTATGTAAATGGATGTTCCTTGAGAACATACTCTTAAGCGAAATAAATCAGACACTCATGAACACACATCGAATTGTTTCTCTGATATGAGAAACCATAATTTTAAATAAAGACAAAGAGGTGTAATAGATATTATATAAAAGGAAGATAATATACAAAGGAGAGGAGAACTGGAAAGAGAGAAGGGGGAAAAAAGGAAGAGAAAAAGGAAAGAAAGGGGAAAAGGAAAATTTAAAAGGTTCTTAAGAGGGCCTTCTTTTACCAGTGCATAAATCCAGCCTTCTTTATTTTGCTTCTACATCTCATGTCCTTCATTGCCACATAGTAGTTTAATGCTTTTGGAGGGCTGAAGCTCAGAAAGGTTTGCTTGTGCAAAATTATAACTAAGTGTAGAGTCTGGCACCATATCCAATTCTACCAAAATTGCGCTTCTCGGCTATCTAAAGATATGCTAACATCATGCTATTTACTTTCGAATTCTCTCTGCTGTCTTTCGGTTCTTATTAAAGGGTGTCACTAAGGCACAACAATCCTTTGCAGTGTTTTCACCACTTCTCTGTGAATTGCCTGAATGAAAATGGAACTGCTTGGTACTGGAGAGTGCCGAGCATCAACAACTGCAGGGGCAGTAGGCAAGGTTAGGTCTTAGCTGTGTAAGTCAAAGAGCACATGGAGTTTCAGTCAAGCCGGGCAGGCGTGGGCTGGGGGAGTAGCTGGCTCTAGTTAGTGCTATAGCACTTCTGGCTCAGGTTGCTAATGGAGTTTGGTCCTTCATGAGTTTCTCAATTAGGCACTTTAGCACTTTGGGCAGTTCCCGGAGAGTAGCTTTTTCTAGGGAGACTCGCTCCTTAAGAATCCCAGGTTACAGGTCATTGTTTTACAAAAAAGTTTTTGTTGTTGTTTTTTTTTTTTTTGAAAAACTGCCTGTTCTCCCCTCTGCCCTTAGAGAGCTCATATGCAGCATTGGGCGATGGAACTGCAACTAGTAACATAGATTTTCTTCTGAAGATGTTACATAGAATACCAGAGGTATAATAGAGACTTACCAGATTATTACATAGAATAGCCATCATTTTTAGCTAGAAATGTGTCCGTATAGTGAAGGATTCCATCATATGGCTTTACGTCAGTGAGGTCAATACCTAGTTGTAATCTCCCCAGTGCACTCCTCTACTGGGCCAGCTCAAAAGTACTCATAACTCAGACTCTTTTTTTGCAAATTCTTGAGAGGAAAAATGTATTTCATTTTACAAGTTAGATTGTTAAAATGTACACATGCAAATACTCTCTGTTTCTCAATTATTATTGACTATTCTAATTTGCCCTAAAATTAGATTATTTTTGTTGTAGATCATCTTCATTGATATTCCATAGCTGAAATTAATGTGCCTGTTCTTGATTGGTTCTCAAAACAAGTTAATATTTTGTATAAGGCTCTTTAATACAAAAGCCCAGAGTATGTCTTTGTAGATGGCCGTATTTTTTTTCCGTGAATTTGCCAACTGCTGCATCTGTTTCAGAAAACGAAAGTTCGAAATCAGAGCTACAGAAAGGTTTAATGGGCTTCATGCTGCTGTTGTTGGCAGTATCCAGGTGCCAGTAGCATTTCCCGAACTGCGTTGTACCAAACACTAGTCCAACACAAAGCCCTGTGAAAGGAATTATGTTTCAAGGAAAACTATGCTTCACTTTCTACATTTTTTTTTTCAAATCACAATCCTCATTAGCATTATTTGTCAGCAGCACCCACTGATATCTCCCTGGTCTACCATTTTAACATAAAATGTTTCTCGATGTGGTTCACTGTTAGGTATACTATTGAGGAGACTAATGCATCTAATACTTAAGGTTAGTGAGATTTCTATCTCCCAACCTGAGAATCTATAATATCTTTGTTATTCTAGCTTAAACATTTACATATGCAACAGGGTGCATTTTAGTTAGATTCAAAAGCTATGATGGTGATATCTTTCTTAAATAGACACTTTGGAATTTGGTGACGTACTTTTCTCACATGGAAGTAATTGAGTATAATTGCATATTGGAAAATGGCAGGTATGTACATAGAGGCTTCAGACACATGGGTATTTTAAAGCATGAGTAAATTATTTAAAATTGGTAGACAAATTCTAGAGTTCTGTGTTGGGTGCAGAAATCAACTAAGTTGAAATGAAAATAAAAATTCCTGCAATCACTTATCCTTCAAGATGTTAGCTAACCGTAAACATATTATACCTAATAGTTTTCATAAGGAAAAGGGGTATTATTTTTGTGGGATTTACTCAGGTGTGCTTCTATTGAATATTTTAGAATAGCGTGACAACTATAAGAAATACAGTACTGTGCAGCTTCAACTTTGAAAACAGCTTTCCAACCCATCTATTAAGAAGTATTCATTTTCTAAGCCAAGTGATGGAGAAAAACAAATTGTTCTCTGTATGTACACTTGTTTTTACTTCTGGATCCTGGGTGCAGAAGGCTGATTTAATAATACAGTACTCTTAAATTTATAGACATTATAATCTTTGGTTCCCCTAAGATTTCCTCCTGATATGCATACTCATATCTAAACCTATGTACATGCAGTGTAATTTATTCTCTTTTCTAAAGTGCATGTAAGTACATGTGAATATACTGTATATCTATGTATACTCACATAACTGAATATACATTATGTTCTCTTTTACATTGTATATAAATGTGAATGAATATGACATACATTTTTTAGATATATTTTCAGTGTATATTTATGTGACATATTTTTATATATTCTCTTTTTTTCTCTACTGGGGAAACATATTTTCTAAATATTCCTTTATTTCTGCACGTCCTTGTAAAATGTGTATTGTTTCGTGAACATGTTTTCTTAATTTATCATGTAAGTAATGTATTTCCATATTTCTTATTTTTTCATTTTGTACTATAGTTTTATAAATAACTTTCTACTTTGAAAAATTGCAGTCACAAACCAGGTATGCAGTCACAGAAGGGTACCGTATACATCTCCTGCAGGCTCAACAGTTACTAATTTAGGGTCACTCTTTTTTATTATGACCTGCACACGTCTCTCCCACCTAGAAATGTGAAGCAAAGCTCGAGATGTCATTTCCTTACGTCTTTAAATATGTATCTTCATGATATCTAATAACAATACATTGCTCATACTCATGAAAGATAGTAGTTCCTTAATTCCACCATCTATCCAGTCTCTGTTCAAATTTCTCCCAATGGTGTTACGGTGTTTTTGTTTGTTTGGGTAAATTGGTATCTCAGTGAGAACCATGCATAGCAATTGGTTGATATGTCTCCCAGATTTCCTTTGCTCTCTAGAATTTTACTTTCTTTTCATGTATTGGCTGGAATAAAACCTATTTTACTTATACTATAGGTTTGCCTCTTTTCTTCATCATGTTTCCATGGTATTGTTTTACATGTACTTCTTACCCTGTATTATCTGAGAGTTAATACAGTAGTTAGGTTTGATTAAGTTAGATTTGATAAGGTTCTAGTTAGTTTTTTGGAGGGAACAATATTTCATTGGAGGAACTTCCACTTGGAGGCACATGATATCTGTGTGTTTAATGTCAGCAAGCATTGATGATCCTTACTTAACATTAATTGAATAGGTAGGTGATGGGAAATGGTCATATTTTAATTCTGTCATTCTCTCTTCATTTATTAACTGGAACATTTCCATAAGGAAAAACATCTCTCAAGTATTTCTTACAGTAAGTACAGTTCTTATAAAGGGAGAACTTTAGGCATCAGCTTTTAAATAATTAGTGGTTCCCTGGCATCCATCAAAGGTGACCAATGACATTTTCTTCTATCATTGTGAATTTGCTTTGTGATATAACAAGATGTTTAGGCATCATATGTGCATTTCCTATCCTATACCCTGGACCATCCTTCTCTCCAAGAAGCTTTTGGTCACTGGAACAAAATATCTGAGAAGGTGAATTTAAAGGAGGAAAGGTTCATTTTAGCTCATGGTTTCAGAAGTTTCAGTCCACAGTCGACTGGTTCCACTGCTGTGGGCCTGAGCTGCAGCAGAGCATCCTGGCAGAAGGGCCTGCTGGAGCAAAGCTGCTCACCTCATGGGAGCCAGGAAGCAGAGAAGGGGAAACAGCCAGAGAGAGAGGAAAGAACCAGGAACAAGATATACCCTCCAAAGTCATGTCCCCAGTGATCTACTTCCTCCAACCTGGCTGCACCTCCTAATAGTTCATGATCCAGTCATCTCTATGGGCCCCATCTCTAAATACTGTTGCATTAAGCATCAAGCCCTCAATACTTGAGTCTTGGGGAAACACTTTAGATTTAAACCATTAGAAGTCCAGACTGCTTTTAGTAGCAAATGGTATTTGAATCCAAAGTCAAGGAGGTAGGAGCACTCATTACTGCTGTGATAAACATTGTTATTTGAGGTTTTTCAGTTAGTAAATATGTATTTTGAAGATAAAATATATCGTGATTTCATACTTCCAATTCAAATTCTGAACTATAGGATTTTTATATAACCTTACTCATCTTACTTCTGTATCTACTTTCTCCATATCTCTCTAACAGCACCAATGTAAGTATTCTTTGGCTTCATCCTATAAATAACATACAGTCTCAAATCATAGTACCAACACCACAAACAACAGTCTGTACTGAATATGACTAAACATATTTGTGGTTCTTTTGTCCTTATAGTATATTCCACTAGTGGTGTTTAAATAAATTGCCATGCCTTCAATTTACTTGAAATGTTTCCTTCTTTACACTTATGTCACTAGCTCGATTAATGATTAGGTTCTTTTCTCTCTCTTTGCTTTTGATTTATAAAAATGGCCTTTTGAATAAAATCTTGGTCAGTAACTATTCAAAATATTTACCTAGTTCCAATGTGAAATCTATAAAATGAGTTTATTCAGAGAAGACTAACTTTTCTCCCTGTCCTCTTCACCTTTTTCGGTTTCTCCCTCATGGGTAAAATTTTATTTTTATTCCTTCTATCTCATTAATTTTCAATATACAGCACATACAGATATATAGATGTGTGTGTCTGTGTATGTCTCACTTTTTGAAGATAAACGGTAGCATATAAAGTATGCTTTGCTTCACCTTAGTTTTAAGTTCACAATATATTCTGGAGATAACTCCCCAAGGATATATAGAGTAGTCCTCACTCTGTTTTTGCAGCTGCAGAGAATGCTGATGGACATTTGTGTCATTTATAGTCTTATGCTACTACATATAGTGCCAAGTAGCACTCATTTTTTGAGGTTTGCAATTCAATATATACATCTGCTCCAGTACTTTAAACTACAACAGCATATGCCATGTAACATTTTCCCTCTCCTCTGGCACCTTCTCCATGATAGCTTTCCACTTTGTCACACTTACACAGGTCGCCAGTCCATGTACCAGCCCCCGTCCCACCCAAAGCTAGAGGTAGCACTGTACACACAGGCCCCAGTCCTACCAGATGTCACAACTCACCAGTGCCATGAAAGCTTCCGTCCTATATGTGCCCATTACCTTGTTTCGTGCTGTAGTTGGAATGTGCCCACCAAAACTCAGGCTGAATTCAACGAGGTAGTAAGAGGTGGGCCTGGGTGGGACTGTTATGAGGTGACTGATCATGAAGGCTTGGCTATTGTAAATGAACCGGTCCATCCCTGGACTACTTAACAGATTAGTTATCAAGGGAGCAGCACCTTTGTACAAAAGCAGTCTCTCTCTGGCTTGCTTGCTCTGCCTCACCATGCGATGTAGTCCAGCAAGCATGGAACAGGACAAAGCCCTCACCAGAGGCCAGGCAGATGCTGATACTTGTGAATGTCTAGAATTATGAGCTAAAATCTTATTTATACGGTAGCTAGTCTGTGTTTACAGCAATGGAAAACAGACCAAGGCACCCACCTTCCTCTCAAAGGGACACATTAAGAGAAACTTTTGTGTAATTTCAGTATCAAAAGTAGAATTCTTGCCTCGCATGTGTGAAGTCCTATGCTCAATTCCCAGTACTGAAAAAAAAAAAAAAGAAAGAAAGAAAGAAAGAAAGAAAGAAAGAAAGAAAGAAAGAATGGAAAGATGGAAGGAAGGAGGAACAGAAGAGAGAGAGAGAGAGAGAGGGAGTGATGTGCTTCTCAGAAATCCTCTGAATTTCTCTTATAGACAATGTGATTGGTGTATGTAGCTAGATTTTCCTCTGCATTGGCTTCAGTACAGTTTGGTGTCTAGTTTACGACCTACATGTCGCCAGATAGTATAGGTCATTGCTTCAGTGATAGTGGAAATTAAAACTGAGGCCTTTAGCATGAATTTACAGGAAAAAGCTTTAATTGGAAAGTAAGAGAAAATGAAAGGAGGCCCAGCTCTGACAAAGATCAAGCCATCTCCCTAATAAAGACAACTAAGAGAAATAGGGGAAGAGCTTCAGTGTGAGGAACGGAAAGGGGCACCAATTTGAAAAGGATCGGGGTGGTCCATGAAGAAGGCGAGGGAACAGCTTTATGGGGTGCTGTGGTAGACTGGGATCTGGTTGATCGATCATTATCTCACTCCTGGTTTCCTAGTTCCAGAGGAGCCGTCATGACCTGAAGTGCAATTTTGTGCACAAAACATGATTATCTCTGCCTGCAGCAGTCTCAGTCACCTGAGGTGGAATCCATGCTGGAATCCAAGGTGAACGGAGGTTTAGGGCAGTTGAGACTTCTGGGCATAGCAAATTCTGAAAATTAGTCACTCTTATCTTGGTGTCCTTAGTCGTGCAGGGGGGTGAGATAGGCTTGGTAAATTTAGGGCCAAAAGTTGTTTAGGCAGGTAAACAGCTAACATGCCGGTAGGCTGAGCTAAGAAGAGATGGACCCAAAGTTTTACAAATCAGGACAAGCTTTGTTCCACTTCGGTTAGTTACCTATTGGGCATCTGTAGGCCCAAGTGAAGAGTCACAAGTTTTTAGCAAAAATTGCTTTTAAGTCCCTGAGTGCCTCAAAAGAAAACACAGATCCTACTTTTAATGAATAACAGCTTAGGGGCCCAGGAGTTTGCTCTTTGTCCCTCTGGTGGTCTCTGACCTTTTCCTACCCATAGCAAATATATTAAAATTATGTGGTTTTATTTTTGCTTGCTTTCTTGTACTTCATTTCTAAAAAGTCAGCACTATGGTGGACTTTTAAAAGATCAAGTCATCCTAGTTCTATGAAATTCAGGTCTTGCTGCAGCATACCCATTTTTGATCCAGGCTATGTCAACATTCAAGGACATTGGCAAACATTCCATATTATGCCATTTAAGAGGATGTTTACAAACATCTGTGTCCTTGAGAAATGTTTTTGACTGCGGCTTTTCAACATTCTGTAGAGCACACTTTTCTACAATGATAACATTTTGAAGTAAATGTCAGAAAGAAATAGTGACCCAACCCAACTGTGGGAATAAGAGTCTTATACAGGAAATTTTGAGCAATGAAAGGTAGAGCCCCGTTTCATAATTTTACATCTTAGATGGAAACCTCATCCAAGGGGTTACTGGCGCGCTTTTTCTTCATTGTGAATGTCTGTTTACATTTGTGTATTTGTGAATCAAAAGACATAAAGAGACATAAAAGCAATTGCAGAATTTGGCAAGTAATCAGCTCTGCTTTAAAGAATGCATTGCCTATAATACAGAAACAAATTATGTATACAGGTACGTATATCTCATATTTAATGTATTTTTGTTTGTTTTTGCAGTACTAGTGATCTAACCCAGGACCTTCACACTGAGCTGCACTCCTAGTCCCCCCTTTTAAAATTTTGAGACAGGGTCTGACTGAGCTGCCCAGGCTGGGCACAACTTGTGATCCTCCTGCCTCAACCTCCCAGAGTGCTGGGATTAGAGCCATTTGCCACCATGTCTAGCTTTTAATATTATGTTTTAATTTCTGTTTATTTTCATATCAAATTATCTAGAAAGTTCTTCCTATATATTTTATACTGACTTTTGTTCTATACAAACATAATTTCATTATCAAGCATCACTGTGGAAGGGAGTTTTTCTTGGTAACTAGGGCTAATACCTAAACATGGCCATTAATGCATTCGGGAGCTACTGAAATGCAGGTGATAGTAGTGGCTCCTGTGCAGAGCGGAGATTTTCAAAGATTGTGCTTGGCAAGGTTGTCTGGATTACTGTTTCTAAAATGGAGCCGTAACGTATTGATAACTAATGGAATCAATCCTGTAAGTCACAACCAACATTCTCTAATATGAAACACAGATCCTACTTTTATAAAGTGCCTTGAAATAAATAAAATGCCTGTGTTTAATATAAATGTCATTTTTGAAAACTTTAGTTTTGCTCTAAATGTATACATGGGTACTGGATCAGAAAGGAAAATGTATTTATTCTTGAGAGACACTCAGCAATGTTGGAAGGGGCCTGCTCCAGCTGTGCGATTCAACCCAGCTTGTGTACTGGGGTGCTTGACCTCATCTTCTTGTGGGCCTTCTCTTCTTTTGGTGCCAATGCTATATCCAGACTATCCACCTTCTTATTACCTCTCTCCTGTCTTTTAAAAATTATGCCTCGTGACTCTTCTTTTCCCCTTGGTTTTGGAGAAGGAAAAATATCCCAGAATTCTGTATTTTCATCCTGTCAACAAGTCTCCCATATACAGTAATTGGTGAGTTATAGAGTATCAAGATGGATTTAGTGTCTTTTCTAGTATATTTATTCATCTGACAACTCAAAAGTTCTTTTTTCCCTGCTTTGTTATGTAAATTGGGTTTTATGTTGTTAGGGATGTCAAGGGACTCAGTAAAATTATACAGACATACATATAGATAGATAGAGAATAGATGTACAAATTCAGTAAAATCTGTATCACTTTTTCTTGTACTATTTTTAAAATTGAAATTGAAACATGTCACAAACATATATTGTGTCTATTTTACAACAAACCTATGAGCAGCTGGGCTTGGTGACTCACACCTGTGATCCAAGCACTGTGGCAGGCCGAGGCAGGAGGATTGCAAGTTTGAACTCAGCCTGGGCAACTTAATGACTCTGTGAGACCCTGTCTCAAAATAAAAAATAGAAAAAGGCTGGATATGTAGCTCAGTGTGAAGGCCCTGGGCTCAATTCCCAGAACTGAAAAGAAAAGGAAAAAAAAAAAAAAAGACGAACTGATAGCCTTAAAAACATTCTTCTTGTCTAAGGAATTACTGAGGATAACTGACCTTTGACCACCCAATGCTAGCAAGTGAAGGGAAGGAGAAAATAGGTACTTACAATCAGAGGTGGCCAGATCCTAAGTAATCCCTCGAGTAAAATCAAGCCTGCGCTATAAAACATTTAAACACTGTTGGTTCCACAAAGGAATTTCCAGGGGAAGAAAAGATTTTGGCATCCCACTAAATTATCTGGAATACTTTGTACATGGTTTGAAAGGTTAATGTGTCATCTTAACTATATTAAAATTAGAAATAATAAAATTTACATCATAAAACATACCTATAAGTTTCTGATATACAAAGTTTTGCTCACTTTTATGTCAAAGGAAACAACTGATTTTGATTAGTGTGCAAGGCAGAATTCTGAGAGGGCCCCTAAGATCCCAGCCTCTGGTGACACACCCCTCCTGTTGACTGTGGGCAGCGCCTTCGGTAAGATCAATAGCACTTCTATCACTGTGCTAGCTAGTATGGCAGTGGTAAATGAAATTTGCAGTTGTAATGAAAGCCTCTAATTAATTGGCATTAATTTAATCAAAAGGGAGATTATTTGGGGACAGCTTGACCTCATCAGGTGTGCCCCTTTGAAGAGACTCCAAGCAGCAGAGACCTACTTGCTGACCTCAAAGAAATCAAGAGCCATGTGGCACGCTCCTATGGAGAGAGGTGGCCTCTGAGTGTGGAAGGCCTCATTTTTGTAGCTGCAAGGAAATGAGCCATGCCAGAAAATACCGAGCTTTAGAGAGGACTCTGTGCTCCAGATAAGAACCATAGCCTAGCCAAAAACTTGATTTCAGCTCCATGAATACCTGAGCAGAGAACTTAGTCAAGCCGTGTCCAGACTACTGATGTTCAGAAGCATGTGTTGTTCTAAGCCCCTTTGTGGTAATTAGTTCGGTGACAATAGAAGACTATCACATTAACTCTCAGAAGATCAGAAGTGGTAGACCCAACTGAATTCTTCTTGGGTTTCCCAAAATGCTCACCAAACTATCCCCATTCCAACTGGAATGTGGAAAATATAGTTCTTAGAAAATCTCTCACAAATCTTAGAGGAAAATGGCCATTTCCAGGGCACTCTCTGGTCCTGTCTCCACCAGCCCATCTCACGGTGTGCCTGACTCATTTCAAGCCTTCAGGAAATGTCTGCCTCTCCCTATGCCCGTGAGCCCCTGTGCTTTGCCTGGCTATTACCCACCTCCCAGAGTGGATCTCCTGAACCAGGGATTTCTACCAGTTGAGAGGGGGGGTTAAATTTAGACAAGGGCAACAAATAATCATTGGAAGCCTCCCATGGTGCTGTAACATACAGTGAACTCACTTAGTTTTAATGGCATCTTCTGGATTAAGTATCATTTGCCTCTGTTTGAGGAATGAGACAACAGATTCCAAGAGACAAAGTCACCCGGAGTCATATAGTAGCATAAGGTAAATCCAAGATTTCAAGGATTCCAAAAAGCAAGTCTCTTGCCACAGCATTCTGTGCATGGAGATAAACAGCATATCAAACTTTGCACATTCTTCCCAAAGTGACCACCTAAATCATTCGCGCGTGATAATAACAGCTACCATTTGTACATCCCTTCACGGGCTGCAGTGAACCTGTACTTGTTTTATTTGATCCTCGCAAGGTTGATTGCTCATGCAAAACTGTCATATGTTTTTCCCTTAAAAAAGTCGAAGGTACATCATCTGGAAGTAAAAAAGGAAAGGGTTATGTCTAACGAGTCATCGATACAAAGTAACAGAAATGAAGATGGCCTACAGACATTTAGATGACCAAAGTTGTCTTTTTGTTAACAAAACAAAAGTGATGCTTATGATCTGTCTCTACAACTACACAGGTGCAATGAAAACCAGACATTTTGTGCTTTTTTAATTCAAGACATCTCCCTAGGAAGTGATCTAACTTTAAAATATAAACTATATTTGCTAAAATGATATCTGTTACAGCCTGATAGATGTCAGCCCTTTTCAAAAGCCATTTTTTGCTTTCAGGGGGAGATAACAGGAAAAACACAGAATTTTTTCCCCAGACACATAAGAAATCTAAGCAAAAGCAGTGTCTTTCAGGAAACATTAGTGGTGGTGACTAAGTGGGCTTATTTAGAAAAGAAAATCATTAAAAAATGAACCTGCAAGAGTAAACCAATCAAGTTCTGGCCATGGTACTATTTGATAGGTGTTATGCTTGGATTTTATATCGATATCCCTATCTGAATTAGGAGAAATTAGCTAAGTATCAGACTGTTCAAATTTGAAACTGCCAACATTTGCCTGCCCACTATGCAAGATAATTCTTGAGCACGGAAATGTTATTTGGGCTGCATACCCCCGTGCCATGCCAAATTAAAGTGAGGAAAATGTAGTGCATTGGGGAAAACAAAAGCCCAAGAGAAATATCGGAGCAGTGGAAAGAATTACTCATAGAAAAGATTAGCTCAAAGTGAAAGAGTTAACAAGAATATGGGAGGTTTAAGAAAGTGGCAGAGAGATCCTTTTAATTAGGGCACAGATATTACCTATTTTGAAGTCTTCGTCTCACTCTTGTTTGAAAAGAATCTAACATCCTTAGATGAACATTTAGTGGCAGAAAATTGTGTTGTGTGGAGGACTTGTGACTTTTGCTTGGTTGATCAGTTATTTTAAATTGTCAATTTAAGGAAGAGAAAGTTAATGTCTTCAAATTAGATTTTATTCTGTGAAGAATAAAAGTGTCTACTCTATTTTCAATTTACCCTCCCTGTTTTCAGTTTCCAGTCCTGGAAACCCGAGATTTTGTTCAGAGAGAAAATAAAAGAGTTTTCTTTTGCAAATGCTTTGCAATTACAGGGTGCATTCAAACAGATGATTTATTGAGTTTGGAAAGTGACAGAATCTATTCAGTCGTAATTCTTGACACTTTTTCTAAAATCTGCTGAAAAAATATTGATTTAACTCTCACTGTAAAATATCAGACAGTACACACACACAGTTGGGAAGTGTTCTATTTTAAATATAAAGGTTTGTGATTCCATAATTAATATTTTCCTTTGTTCAAAACCTCTATTCAAATATATACTTTTGTTTTCTTATCTGAAGTTCGGTTATTTTAGAGTTGCCAGAACTGCATACAAATAGCGTTAATGCCCCCGGGATATGCGAAAATGAACAGCTAGGATTGATGGAGGAGAAAGGGAGCTAGAAAAAGAAGCTTTAGGACAGAACAAAAAAGTCACTTGAGTGACTGACCTTAAAGGAGATATATTGGTTAGAATTTACAATAATTTGACTTCATAATACTGATTTTTAATTTTAAGAAAAATTTAACTATTTCATGATTTCTTTTAAAATCTCCCTCTCCCAAATAAGGGCTGGGTTTGATTCCCTGCTACCACCAAATTGAAGAAATGAAGGAAGGAAGCAAGGGGAGAGGGAAGGAACGTTTGGAAAATACTGCTAGCTAAAGAGGAACCCGAGATAGAATTTTGGAGCCGAAAAGTAAGTTTCATTAGGTTCACATGTTTTCCTTTATTTCCTGTGATCCTTGATAAAGTATTGCTGCATCTTTATGAATCTTGCATGACATGTGACGTGTGATCTGGACAATAATTGCTGTGTATGTACTTTTGTTACTTCCCAGCATCTGAGAGTAGGAATTCCCAGTGTTCCCTCCTTCCCTCATCCTTTTAAAACAGCTATAATGTTAATTTCTCTGTCAAACGGAAATTGTGACTCTTACCTATTTTTACTGTTCACTGACGTTGTGGAAGCCAGTAAGTTCAAATGTCTAAGAATCTATCTGGATATTTCTAATTTTCAATCGGTTGGGAATTGATAATTTCACTGTGCCATTTATGATCAAAAAATTTTGCTGTGTGAATAAGTTAAAGCATATTTCCCGTCAATTCCCAGATTCACTTTGGACTTATATTCCCTAGAAAAGTTCCTTAACTGGAAGTCATAATAAATTAGAAACTTCAAAAATCTTGTATTTCAACTAAAAGAATTTTCTTCCACTGTCAGGTGATATTATATGTTTTGAACATACTTATCTGTAATTTTCCTGCAAGGTGCTAAATGAGTAATCAGTTCACATGATTTTTTAACACAATCACATTGGCATATTTATGAATACCTATTCTATGAAAGACACCATTTTAGGTCTTATGAAAGACTTTTCTAAATAACCTTAGTTCCCAAGAAGCTTAAAATCTAGTTGTTGTTAACATAAACTAACAATATAAAGTAGAGTGCGATACATATGAAATGCAAAAGATTGACAACATATTGTGTGCATTTGAAGTAGGGATCATTTAATGGTTAATAGTTACGTGTTACAAGCAGTGTAGTTTGCATCCTCTCAACAACCTTGCAACATAGTGGAAACTGAATCAAATTGGCTTGAGAACAAAGAGGGTTTTGTGGGCGCGTAACCAGAGACAGAGCTGTGTCCAGGGGCTCCAACAATGTCACTGGGACCGCAGTCCTGGTTCCCGCTGGACTGCTTCATTCTCAGGCCAACTCTCCTGGCCACCAATTGCCTCAGGCTTATACTCCTCCAAATTTCTGAACTGGAAGCATGATGCTTCTCTTTCTCAACAGTCCTAAGCAATGTATAGGCCCAACAGTCATCTGGATTGCTTCGTGTGTCCTTTTGAACCATTTGCTATGGCTGGCAAGAAGACCAGCCTCTTGGCTGTGCAACTTGTGCAGTCACACAGGACATTGTATTTTGAAGCGTCTTTCGCTTGTTTTCATCTTCTGTTATCACCATGTTGAAATTCTCAATAACTGTTGAACAAAGGGACCCACATTTTCAGTTTTCACTGAATCCCACAAATTATGTGGCCAATCCCGATGGAATGTGATCATTGGCCAGATGTGAGACCAGTGATCACCACAGGAGACAGGCTGT
This sequence comes from Hystrix cristata, assembly GCA_004026905.1. Lineage (NCBI taxonomy): Eukaryota > Metazoa > Chordata > Mammalia > Rodentia > Hystricidae > Hystrix > Hystrix cristata. Next base: position 121,408 of record PVJO010001604.1, read on the forward strand.
TGGGGTCATCCTAACATACACTTGGAGTGAGTATGTGGGTGAAAAGAATGGTTCTTTAAAAGAAAACTGAGAAGGACTGTATCAAGGCCTGGCAAAATGAATGGATGTTTACTGCACAAATGTTATTGTTATCATCAGGACTTAATATGACATACCTAATAATAATGGGGGCAAGACAAACCCACAACTTGCTCTGAAGCTTGAACTCATAAACTTTTGTCCCATACTACTAACACAGATTTGCTTGAACTGTATCATTGAAGAAGAGACAGTTCCAACCAAGCCAAAGATGACAGTATTAAGAAAAAGTTTCTGGGATAGAAAGGGCTTAAGACATTTCAAGGAATAGTGAAGGCCTGGTCTCAACTTCATAGGATTGCTGGAGCAATAGAAGATCTATTTGTGTGGGTGAATTCGAAGCCAGAAGGTTGGGAGATGTCCCCAATAAAGTGCTGACTGGGGCAAGACTAGAGCAGGAATGGACAGAAACTGCAGACAGAGAAGGCCAGCCAAAGGGATTTGGCTTCACGCGGTATACCGTCCATTCACGGTGGAGGGACACGCCACCCCTAAACAGGCACAAATTGCTCCTTAATGGGTAAAACCAAACTTCTTTGATGTATAAAGCACAAATTAAAATATCATATATCTACAGATACACAGTATATCTTGATATTAAAATTCCATGGGTGGGGTGAAGTATACCAGGCAAAAATGTCTTAAAAGACTCCAAGAGTTAATAATTAATACCCAGGACTTATTAATTTGTGTCCCAAGACCCCTTGATAAATCTGATTACAGTCAGATCCTATCCCCAGAGGATGCATGTAGAATTGCACATATTGCCTTGCAGGTTCATACTCTACCCACTAGTGCCACCAGCGCCAGGTTGATTCCACATTAAGAATGGTGAACTTGGAAACCTTTGAGCAAGAATGAATCGCTCTGTTAACCATACTTGGTGAGCCAGAGAAAAGTAGAGTTTGAAAATTTGACTTTGCGGGGATATACAGTAAAGATCGGAAGTAAAAGGAAACTGGAAGAACATGCTAAATGGAAAATTTTATTTAAAAAGAATTAAAAGAGAGAAAGTCACTGGTCTGTAAATATCTCTTTTGCAAAAATCTCTCACTGACTCTCTGATAGTTAAATATTGAGAGCTGGCCATGGAGGTGCATGTCTGTAATCCTAGCACTCTGGGGAGACTGAAACAGGAAGATTGCAAGTTCATGCCCAGCCTGGGAAACTTAGCAACTTATGGAGACTATGTCTCAAAATAAAAAAGTAAAAAAAGTCATTGAATGTAGCTCAGTGCAAAGATCCTGGGTTCAATCTCCAGTACTGCCAGAATGAAGAAATAAAAATTATAAAAAAAATGTTGTCAGCATCCATCAAGCCAAAGGGTGATAAATAGACATCTCTAATTGTAACCATTATGTGGAAATGGAGGAGATTTTATTTCTCTGATAGACATCAACCAATCCAATGATACAAATACCCATCCTGCACTCATCTATCAGATATGATGTCTGGCCAGTTTGGTGTGCGAAATAAGCAAAACAATAGTAATAATAATTGTGTAAAAGATTCCACTTTCATGTCCCTTTATAGTTTGATAAGCATGATTTAGACTTAAAACCTATATCCTGCTCAGATGAAACTGTGTGTGTCGAGGGAGAAGTGGGGTTCGGTTTTTCTCCAGAAAGGAGTGAAAATAAATCATAATTTTTCTATAATTTAAAAATACTATTTTCTTCAAACTCTATCTTGTGAGGATTTCCTCTTACTGCTTTACTATTCACATGACCTAGGTGACCTAGTCAGCCTTTTGGGGTCTTCGCCACTGTGATATCCAGAGAATTTACCCATATTGCTGCTTTCTGGTGCTGGCCATAGCAAACACATCATCCGTGGCCTCATTTCCCTCATTCTGACAATTATGAATATATTGACAGTCTACGTAACTCGGAGACTTCTTTCTCATGATCTCTGAGGAACTCAGTGTGAAGTCATTTTAGCTCCTTGAGAGGAAAAAGATGTGCAAAAGAAGTACAAAGTGGAATGATTAATTCTTCCATTCTTCTCAAATAGTGTTAGCTGAAGAGGAAGCAGAATGAAACACAGGAAATGAACTTGAAAGTTGATAGAAGCACTCTGTGAAAGCACAGTTTTGGCTAAAATCCCTCAGCAGGCTTGTCTGCATAGAAGCAAATCTTAGTCTGTTTCCTGTTTGCATGCAATAAGAAAAAGCCATCTTCTCCCGGTGAAGCCTTGGGCCCCATGTGTTGGGTATTTCTATTCAAGGACAATATTGGTAATACAAGGGGTGATCTAAAAGTACAGTGAATGCTAATTTCTTTAAAAATGTATTACAATAAAATATATGTTTCCATTTATCCCCCACAAGTATTCCCCTTACTTCAAACACATTCATCGCATCTTTCTTGCCACTTCCTGAAGCAGCTCTAGAAGCCCTCTTTCATTGGTGTCTTTACGATATGTGATCAAAAATAGAGTGAATGCTGCTGCTGAGTGCCATCCAACATAAAGGCAGGCACACAAAACATGACCGCGTGTCCTTACCCACCTTTTTTTGCAGGATCTGGCACCATGCAACTTTTGGCTTTTCTACAAAGTCAGAATGACCATGAAAGAGAAACATTTTGAATTGATTCAGGACATAAAGGCAGCCGTGACAGTGTAACTAAAGACACTCGTGAAAGAGGACTTCCGGAGCTGCTTCAGAAAGTGGCAAGAAGCAGCAAAATCTCCCACATCTCTTCTTATGCCAGCCTAATCCCATTCATGAAGGCTCCACTCTCATAACCTGATGACCTGCCAAAGGCCGCAGCTCCAAATGCCACCACCGAGGATTAGCCTTCAACATACGGATCTTTGTGGAACACATTCAGTCCTAGTACTCTACATAGGGTCCCAATTTTCCAGATTGGGATCCATGTGCTGATTTAAATATTTGCATCAGAAACTAATCGGATGATAGTTTTTAATGTCTAAATGGTTTTTAATATGTAATATCTCAGATTTCTATTTCATGGTAAAATATTTACAAATGGTAGATCGAGGCTGGTAGAGTTTATCCCATTTGGCAAAAATAAACTCTTGAATCATATGTTATTGGATGAAAACTAGTTCTGAAGATTTATGCTATGTAAGTGCAGCATTTTCCCTCAATTGACTCTGGTCTCAGAACCTACAGTTTCACAATTTAATATTTAATTCCAATAACAGGTACTTATTACACATAATAAGTGAGTTTTATACTCCAGAAATCATTGTAATTGGAATCAGTAAGTGGGACTGTTACCAGATGGTGGGTCTTGTTGGGCTCCTTTCCAGGTTTTTGGTGTCCTGAACAAAGAATTGGACAAGATACACAGAGAAGGCCACAAAGGTACACGTTTATTAAGGTTGGAGAAGAGGTATGCTCTACAGGGTCAGAGCAGGCCAATGAAAAGGCTCACAGTGGCCCCAAGGATAACGGGAAGGGGTCTTTTTTATCCGAAATAGCTGGATTGGTTTCACCCTCATGCAAATAAGGCATTGGGACATTTGTGCTATCAAAAACTCACTTGGCCTCACAGCGAATTTAAGCCATCCTACCAAAAATCTTGTATGGTTTCTCACCGCATGTAAATGAAGGATCAGGAACAGTATGTTTTGATTGGTTGTGCCCACATGTAAATGAGGGGTTGAAAATGGCAGTTTTCTGACTGGTCCACAGTATTCAGGAGTTATAAGCCTGATATCATTTTGGGAGCTGTGTGTGCACGTCATGTCCTCTTAGGAAGCATCTCACTCAACCTTTCAGCTGTGTGTTTTCTGACCTTTGACACACTTTACACAATTGGTTGTCCGGATTGCTCAAGCTCTAATCTAACTCAGGATCAATTCGTAGGTTAAAGAACATGACTCCTATTAAGAACTCTATGAAGCTGAAGAGTTTTCACCATTCTCCCATAAAAGAAAACCAAGCACCTTGAAGAAATGTGGGGATGGAAGAGAGAAAATGCAAGATAGGCCCATAGCATCTCATAGTACAACAAAGTAAGGAAATGCTGGAAATAAAAATGGGGTGACATGTCACAGGGACACAGGAGATGACTTCAAAGAGTTCCCAAAGCTAAACCTGGAAACTTTGAGGTACAATGTAAAAATTAAATATATTCAACTTCATAGTGACATAAATAAATGATTTACTAAATCAACAGGAGAAACTAATCTTCCTTATGGAATTCCAAATAATTTATGTAGATTCTCCTCCCCTCCTGGAAGTAGAGCTCAACCTCCTTTCTGTCTTAATTTATTAAGTGTAAATTGCACTTTGTCTCCAAAGAGTATGTAAGGGGGAGTGGTTTACAGTGGAGAAAGCTGCCAAGGAAAACCTTAATGAGGTGGCTAACCTTAACATCACCAGTGATAAGTCATGTTGGTGGCATGTACTGTTGGCATAATGTAATGAGAAAGAAGCATCACTTCTGTGATAGTCTTTCCAAAAACCCACAACCTAGTCTAATCGTAGAGGAAAGGTCAGGCCAACCGAATTTGAGAGACATTCTATCAAATATCCTACCAGTGCACCTCAAAACTGTCAAGGTCATGAAAAAGAAGGAAACATTAAGACACCATCACAGACCAGAGAAGACTAAAGGCACGGGACAACAAAGTGTAATGTGGCACTTGAAATGCTTCCTGGAACAGAATAAGGACATTAATAGAAAAACTAGTGAAATCCGAATGTAGTATAGAGTTTAATAGTTATGGCATCATTAATAGTAATGTACCCATGTTGGTTTCTCAGTTGTAACAAATGTACCAAGACTTTAAAAATGGAGGAAACCAAGTGGGGGTGGGGGGTGGAGGTAAAATGGGAACGCTCTGTACTATCTTTACAACTTTTCTGCAAGCCTAAAATGAGAAGTTTATAAAAATGATGAGGTGAAACTTTAACCCTTTAATTCTTTTGGCGGGGAGGGTGCCGGGAAACCTTTAATTCTGAAATACAATTTTCTTTATCATATTAGTCATACCCAGGCAGGATGTAGAGTAATTGGATGCAATAATGTGTTGCATTAACTGTGGAGAAAGTAGTATCCAAGGAACAATTTGGAATGTAGGAGACGACAAAATTGCTCCTGAGCACCTAAAAGGTAGAGGCCGAAGACTGCAGCTGCAATGTACGGCCCAGTGTCTTACACAGGATGCGCCTGTTCGCTACAGAATTGAACTGTGATTAACTAAGGGATAACGTGGAAACAATAGGCCCTTGAGAAGCACAGGAAATGTAATGCAGAAAAAGCAGAAAAAGTTTACCGCCTTCGGGGTATTGCTCAACTTCCAGTCATTGTCCTAGACCACCGCAGTCCCTCAGCAAACCTAGGGAAGGCTCATGTCTTTCAAAGAATTTTTAAATTCTCAACACCATGTATTTTAGTTTTCACATATTTCTGGTCTTACCACCATGCCTGCCTCTTGAGCCCTCAATATTAATATGCCTGCATTTTATTACAAAAAGTTTACTGCATGATATCACAGGCAAATACAAGGATTTTCTCTTGTGTGATTGTTTTCATGAAGCTAACAGAAATGAAATGAAAGCAGAAGAAACATATTTCCCATAGAATTTAAAGAAAATATAAGACAAAGACCCCTAAAATGAACTGTCTAAAATTTGTAAAATTGAAGAAAATGAAATAATGTAATGAAAAATCATTTACCAGATGTCTTTATCCCACCTTTCTCTTAAAAGATGGGAGGGTGAATTTTTTTTTACAGAGCAGATTGTATTAATAACTGCCCAGTGTCCTTTGGATTTAGGAACTACTGCATGACTCTCTGAGGAGCACTTTTGTTTGAAGAGTATGTGAAGATCATTTCAAAACTAGCATACAATATCGTTTCGCTAAGATCACACGCCATACTGGCCCTCACAACTCAGCTCTTAGTGATGAGAAAACTGTTCTTTTTCTCTCACCTGAAATATAAGGACATGTTATTCTAAGCCTGGCTGTAACCCAAAGTTCAATGGGGGAAAAAAAGAAATCAGTGCCACTTTTCTTCATTCCATTCCAGTATAATCTTCCCAGTGTGAATAGATTCATAAGCTAGTACATGTTTGCTTCTTGTCCTAGGTTGAGCAGGAAACACATTATGTCTTTTCTCCATTAAATTCTTCTCTCTCAGCTAGTTTCTCTCATGTACAGACACATTTCTGAAGTGTTGGTGATTTCCATTGTCTGAGTTATTATAGTAAATGACAGCTGTGGTCTCCCTGTTTGGGGTTTCTGAGGAGAAAGGTGGACCTTTGCCACCTCAGGCTTCAAGGGCAACACACTAGCACAATTCTCATTCTCTAAAAACCCTCCCTCTACTGCTAGTTGTCCCAGAGCCATTTGGGTTTAAAATAAGAGCTTTACTTAAAGTGAAATATCAGTATCCCTTTCTGATATTTCCGTGACAGGGAATCAATATTCTAAGAAAATAAAATGTAAAACTCCTAGCTCTCTATAACTTGTGGGACCCCAAAATATATTTCTTTGGCATATTTTGAGACAGGTATTCAGAGAAACTACAGACTTCTGCAGATACAGTATTAATTCTGAAAGGCTGCCCTATTGTAATGAAATTTGTGTCTCGAAAAGAAATTTACCTTAGTGACATACACAGCCAGCTAGTATAATTAGGCTTTTCTCTTTGGTACCCCCTTTGTTCCTGGGCAGGATCCTTCCACCAAAATAAAAGGGTAGAGGTCTGACACCTGCCCCAGACAGATTACCATGCATGGCTGTTACCTGAGTGACTTTGCTTGTGTAATAAGACAAATTTTGTTGATTGTGCACCACCTCCCCCAACCTCCCATAGCCTCTGTCTCTCTTCTCAGAGTACAAGTCCCTATGCCTCTATTTATGTCTGTCTTAGTTACTTTTCTCATTACTGAGGCAAAATACACAGTACCCACAAGTTAAAGGAGGAAAGGTTTATTTTGGCTCACAGTTTGTAGAGGTTTCAATCTGTAATCGGCTGGCCCCAAGGCAGAGTGGCATGGCAGAGGGCCATCGCAGAGGAGAAACAATCCATGGCAGGGCAGGCAGGAGGCAGCAAGCAGGAAGCAGCGAGCCTCCATTTCTTTCCCTCTTACTCCATTCAGACTACAAGCCTAATGGTTTGTGCCACCCACACAAACTTTCCATTACCCACACCTAGAATAATGCTAACCAGTCAATAGACTAATTTGGTCATCACATCCTTAATCCTAGTATCACACCCTTAATCTACATTCACACAATTTATGTCCTGCCACCTCCAGAAGCATCACCTACAACCACACGAGGCTTTGGCAGACATCTAGATACAAGCCATAGCAATGTTTTAGTTACTTTCTCGTCGCTGGGACAACATACCTGACACCCATACATTAAAGGAGGAAAAGGTTATTTTAACTCACAGTTTGTAGAGTTTTTAGTCCATAGTCAGCTGGTTCCCAGGCAGGGTGGCGTGGCAGAGGGGCACAGCAGAGGAAAAACAATTCATAGTGTGGCAGACATTAAGCAGCTCTACTTCTTTCTTCTTTCCATTTTTATTCCATCCAGGCTCCTAGTTGGTACCTGTTGGTTGGTGCCACTCACATCCAAGGTGGGTCTTCTCTCTTCAATAAGTCCATCATCAACACCCCAAACTATTCTAAACCAATCACCACACTAATCCAGTATCACACTCCCATGATCCCGTATCATACACCCATGATCCAGTCACTCCCAAAAGCCCCACCTATGAGCATATGAGGCTTTGGGGAGACATACAGATATAAACCATAACAGTTTGGCACTATATAAGGTCACCCATCTTGACCTTCTTTGAATATCATACTGAAACTGTGGGGCCCCCTGATTAAGCATGTAGTAAATGTGCATGCTCTTTTTCCTGTTAGTCTGGCCATTATCGGTTCAGTCTATAAACTAAAATTATGGAAACCTCAGAGGGAAAAAAGAAAATTAAAGACTTGCCTACACAGTCACCCATTCCTTAATCACTTAGTTACAATTATAAGATAAATAAACCAGTGGATGCTTCACTGGCAAGGTTTCTATCTCACGGAGGGAGGGGCCTAGTATGCGAGAAGATAATTACAATGCAACATGGCCAATGCTGAACTGGGAAGCATGAATGGAGAAAGTCAAGAGATGGAACAAGGCTTACATGACATTACAGTTCAGTCTCTGTAGATAAGGCAAGGATTTGGGGGAAAGAGGGACCAGCACAGATGGCCAGGCCCATGACAGGTCTTAGGGAGGTTCTTTTTGCCAGGGTTGCAGACCCTGAATCCTGCTGAGTGGCTGTGCAGGATGACGGTGGAGAAGACAGTGTGGGGCGGGTTCTGAAGCACCGAGTACACTACCCAAAGGATGCTGGACCGTCACCTGTATGCATTTTGAACTGACAGGCTTTTAACCAAGATTGTTTCCTGGATCGTTTCTTTTAAAATAAGAGCTATATACCCTTGACTGTTTCCAGAGCAATCCAATTATGTATATTTAAAGAATCATCAACATTTATAGAAAAGTTGATTTTCTAAAAAAAAAAAAAAAAATCTAACAATGAGAGCCACCAATCAAGGGGGCCTCTTGGCTGCCCCCTAGAGACTGACTGGGCTCAGTGCCTTTGAAAAAAATAACCTTGAGTACGCACATACAACTAACTCATTTTGTTTGGCATGAATATATTAGCAGTAGGAAAAGTTTGAAATAACCACAGTAGTACATAGAGAGCAGAATGCCAAGTAGATACAGAAATGTATTGTATGCCATCAGTAGTCCCTTGCATTTCAGTCTTTCAACTTTTAGCTCTGTAGTTCAATTAGTTTGCCACTGCATAGTGTCTAAGAGGCTCGGCATGCTTCGTAAACCTTAAGCTAACAGTAACTATTTCAATTAACAATCATTGTTTCAAAATTTAAATCGATTAAGATGCAAATACCATAACGAATTTAAAGGGCCAACTGAGAAAATATTTGCAATTATGTATAACTAACCAAAGGTTAAACGTCTTTCTTTCTGGGGATCGAACTCAGGTCCTCATGCATACTAGGCAAGTTCTCTACCGCTGATCTACACCCCAGTCTCTTCTCATTCTTTTTAAATGCTGCATAAAATTCCCTTGAATATGATCTTTAAGTGATAAATAAATGCATTGTACATACAATAAAATATTCATGTAAAGATCCACGAGAAAAGACTATCACATCTTCAGGGAAATGGGTCTAGGGTTTGGAAACTGGGATAAAACTTTATTTCCCATTTTTTCCTCTTCCATTACTATTTGAAAAAATTTCTCCAAAAGCATATTTTACTTCCATAATTTTAGAAAACTAGCGTACAGTTATAAATTAGCATGGAAAGTGTGGAACTTCTTGATTCCTAGTCTGTGACTCAGACTATTCAATATGGTTTGTCTGTAAGGGAGAAGCACATTTTATAACCTCATGGTCTATAACATTACAACTAATTAGCAAATATCTAAGAAGTTATCAGTGAGTGATATTTCAGAATATTTTGAGTGAAAATTTAGGTAAACTAAATTTTGGCAAAGAAAAAACAATAAATTTTGGCAAAGAAAACTAGTTATGCTAGTGCAAGCTTGTAACTAATATTAAAATGCTGGTAAGCTGCAAGTCAGGAGACCCAGAATTTAATATTTGTCTCTTGATCATTAGGCTTTAGTATAGTTTCTTCTCTTCTGTACGGCTCAGGCTATTATTTGGCAAAAAGAGAATGATTCTATTCACCTGTATCAATGGGAAAGTAATATCTTTCACCTACTGTTTAAAACCTATAAGAAATTCAGCTGGAAACTTGAAAAAAAACAGTTTTAGAAAATACAATCTTAATTTTCTGTTTGCAGCTGTTATCTTTTAGGGGTTGTGTTCATAAAAACCACATATAATTTATTTGGATTTTTTTTCTCTTGGTCTAGTGACACAGGAACTTCATTTAAACACAAGAGATATCAGTGGAAAGAGTTGAGCACAGTAAATGTGCTTAAAGCAGAGAAAATTTAGATTTTAATTTGATTGGCTCATTCTGAACGTAAATGCCTTAACTTCAAGAACTAACATAACTTATTCATGACTTAAAACAGTGACTCGTATAGCATTAGGCACATTGTAGGTACTGACTAAATACTTGCCAAGGGAATTTTCAAAACTGGGTAAACCATAACTCTCCCACAGATATAAAATGAGCCCATATTTTCAATTTTATGTAACTCATTTATGAAGAAACCACTATAATGCGTGAACAGTCCAAAAGGGAATCCAAAGAACAGTGAGAAATATTGAAATGAATCTGCCAGTGGAGGCCAAACTAGCTTCCTCCATAATGGGAGAGGGAAATCCACTGAACCTCATAGAACAAGACAGGGTGAAATTTGCACATCTATCACTAAGAATTGTTTTGTTTGGCTATCAGTTAACCCACAACTTACGGTGTTGTGAAATAGGTCCCAGGGAATCAGAATCAGATGAATCAATATGCTCTGAACAATACATGGTTTTCCACTGAGGAAAGCTTTTTTTTTCTCTTGACGAAAGTTTTAGGTCAAAGACTTGGTTCCTGGGTTCTAAAAAACCAGGCTTGGCCACCAGTTCCAAAATGCCAGTCAAGGAGACAGGCAGTTGGTGACAGCAAGAAAGGACCTTTCGTCAACATGGCCTTGGTGGGAGGGACAGAAAAAACGTTTCAAGATCTGGATTCAGGGGGCTGATAGAAGCTTTGGGGTTTTATAGAAAAAGGGAACAAAGGCAAATGTTGGGGGTTTGTGCAGCTGGGGTGGTTGCATAGCTGGCAAGGTAGGTAATCCTGGCCAAGATGTTATCTGGTTGATACTTATCTCGGGACTAGTTCCTAGAGGTTCCCTTTAGATGATCGCTCCTAAATGTGATGAATGTAACCATTATATGTAAAATGTACCAATACATGTTCTTGGTTTAAAATAAAATTAAAAAAAACAGATGATCGCTCCTACTTAGAGGGATGACAACCCTATCATAAGGTTGCATGCAAGGCTCGGCTTTTTCTCAAATCTGGGGGGACTGCTGGTTTTGGGCAATGACTGGAGACTTCTAGGCACTGCTTCAGGTAGTCTAGAACACTACAACGTAACAAATGTCAATTGAATGTCCTTGAAAATTTTGCCTCAATCTTGAAGTGAGATGAGATAGGTAAATTCAGGACTAATATATTTTGTATTATCAGTGTTTAGACAAACATTCTGTAAGTGATTAGCATGCCTACATGCAGAGCTGATCGGCAAACTGACCTAAAGTTTAAAGGTATGTATTGGTTAAGGTTGAACTCAATCTCTCCACAATTCTGGTTGCAAACTGAACTGAACGAGAACCAAATCAAATTTCCCCATAGAGTCATCATTGAACCTAACCACTGAATTTGATTCGTTCTCATCTAGAAGGGGGAGGGTTCACAACAGCTATGTGCTGGAGAACTGGAGAACCCACTAGCTGCTCAGCCCAAGAAATGGAAGCCACAGAAAAAGAGGGAGCAAGGATGTAGCATCAGTCCAAGGTCAAAGGCCTGGAAGCTCAAGAAAGCGTTGCTGGTGCAAGTCTGCATTGGAAGCCTGAAGGAACTGGAGACTGATGTCCAAAGGCCGTGGCAGCAAAAGAAACATCCACTCAAGCAGGCTGGACCTCTTCAGAAACAAGCACGCTTCTCTCTTCTTTCCCTTGTTTATTCCATTAGCCACCCACAACCAGAGTGGTCGTCTATTTGAGTTTGATAGCCTACATGCCAATTATCTCTTGAAAGACCCCACAGACACAACCAGAAGTGTGCTTTACTAATCTTCTAGGTGTGTCTTACCATAGTTGAGTTGTCATATCACAATCAGTGGTCACAAGGTAACTAAGGAGACAGACATAAAACGAAGACAGAGATGCCAAGCTTTAGCCGACTTTATCCATTGGGCATCTGCAGGTCCAGTTTCTAAGTGCATGATTTAACCTATTTTTGATGGACTCAGGAAGATTCGTGAGTGTATTTCCAGTGCTGCAGCATTCCTGATATCTCATTTTAAAAATACCATGTTTTTCTGGTGTGGAGGAGGGTATGACCCAGGAAAGACCAGTGACACAGCTGCAGTCACTCTGCTCAGTGGCAGAGCGATGAAGAACTACTTCTCACCTCTGATTCCCAGCCGAGCTCCCACTGCCAGGACCACAGCATCGTGTTGTATGATGTTCTCCCAATAAATAGGGAAGCCAAGTAGCATTTCCAGAATGCCTACTGTGTGCCAAGCACCTTCTGAGCATTTTATACTCCTAAGACACATTTAGTTAAACTTCATGTAACCTTCGGTTGAGAAAACAAGATATTAAGTCAACTAACTTACCGATTTCCAAAATAGGACAGATTTGAAGCTAAGTGAGAATTTGACTCTGTGATCCCAAAACCCATGTTCTTTCCCTTTATAGGAATAAAATTCTAATGATTATGTTTCTGGATGAATTCAAGAAAAGAGAAGTGAAAATCACTCAAACTCAATATTTAGTGACTTGAGAAAGAGGAATATTTCTCAAGAGAAAAAATTAGGTAAAATTGATCAGAATGTGTAGACCACCAGTACTGCCTAAACGCACTTCAGTGGACATTAGAGCTTGTCCCAGGAGCTTTCCATTAATTTGCACGAATTGAATCCTCCTCACAACCTTACCAGGAGAGTATTAGCCCCATTTTGCAGATGAGAAACCAAGGTATAGAAAAGTTAAGGGACTTCACAAAGCTTGTCTATGGGAGTGCAGTCCAGGCTTGGTTGATTCTAAAGCCAAATGCTTATCCTTGCGGGATTCTTCCTCCAAACCTGTCTTTGGGTACCATACTCCCAAATGGCTTATTGTTCTCAAACAGCACGTAAGGTAACACTTCTAATTTGCTCCTTTGTTACCCTCCGGGCCCTTTTTTCAGGGCAGGCCCAGTGAGAGAGACCCCTGTCTCCCAGTCCGCCTCCTTGTTCCCACTGGCATCCCTGCGCAGCTGATTCTCCATCACTCTTCCCTTTGTCCAGTGGAAAAGGCAGTGAAGGAATGCAGAGGATCCATCCTTCTTCTGAGGGGAGCAACTAACTGTCACCAAGAGCCCTCCCCGTGCCAACCACGGGAGAGAGAATCTGTTGTCACATTACCTCAGGTGTTCGCATTCAAAAGAATTCCTCCTACCAAGTGGCATAAAATAATCTCTCACCTCCACACCATTTCCTAATCTAAATCCATCATCTCTTGTGTGGCTTTTTGATCCTGCTCTCCCTTCGAGCTGCCTTAGGTTCCAATCAGGAGGTGTCTTTTGTGCCTTAGGTTCTAGTCAGAGGGCGTCTTTTAGAAAGACTTCAATGAGGCTGGCGGATCACAAGTTCCAACTTGGTTGGGTGACTTAGGAGACTTAGCGAGACCCTGTCTTAAAATAAAACAAATAAAAATGGTTATGTAGAACAAACCATACACTGAGTATATTTAAATAGCTTCGACTACTCTCTGAAGATTTGGAATACACTTTTGATTTCCGTCCCTGTACTGGGTAACATTTTATTTTATTTTATTTTATTTTATTTTATTTTATTTTTCTTTTTACTATTCTTTGAGGATTTATTTATTTTTTTTTATTTTTTAACCAAGAACATGTATTGGTACAATGTACATATAATTGTTACATTCATCACATTTATTTTGTACCTGTACATGGTGTATCTTGGTTCTCCCCCCTCTTCCCCGCCCCTCCCTTCTCTTCCCTTCCCTATTTACAGCAGGTACATTCACATTTCTCCGTGAATTCCCTTTCTTTTTTCTATCCCTCTTTTCCCTTCCTGCTTCTCCCCCCTCTCCTTTCAATGCTCTTCTCCTTGGAATATTATCTTCCTTTTAGATTATATCTATTACACTTCTTCATCCTTTTTTTTGCATCCATGGTTTCTCATATCAGAGAAACAATTTGATGTGTACTCATAAGTGTCCAATTTATTTCACTTAATAGTATGCTCTCAAGCAACATCCATTTACATACAAATGACTCTAGTTTATCCTTTTTTATGGCAGTGTAGTACTCCATTGTGTACAAAAACCACATTTTCTTTAGCCATTCATTGGTCATTGGGCATTTAGGTTTTTCCAAGACTTAGCTATTACAAATTGTGTTGTTATAAACATGGTTGTGCATACATCCCTGTGGTATGAGGATTCCAGTTCTTCTGGGAAAATCCCCAGTAGGGGGATAACTGGATCAAATGGAGCCTCTAGTTCTAGTTATTTGAGGAATCTCCATATTGATTTCCATAGTGGCTGGACCCTGGGTAACATTTTAAAATTGAATAACACTTTGTCGTTGGCCCAGCCCGTTTCCATTCAAGGATGTGTAAATTTCCCAAGGGTTGCCTTTAGGCAAAAGCACTGCAGGAGGAAAGGCTGGAGTCGTGGCCAGGGCATCTTCTGGTACGTCCTCTGCCCTTTCCTCCCGCCATGAGTGCCTTCTGGGCTGCATCCAGCTCCTAACCCTCTTGAAAAGGTAGGCCCTCACTCTCTGAGCTTTACATGTGAAACAGAGATCTACCTTCATACACACCGGTCACCCCCCAGCACCACTGCGCAAAACAGAGAAGTATTATTATCTATGTAAATAAAAAATGTTATTTTTGTTTTAACTTTCAGGTCAAGATTTTCTACCCAGTCATTAAGACTGACCTTACTGTATTAAACTACCAAGCTCTTTTCTCCCACGAAGGATAATTCACTCTTCGGCCAAGCATGCCTATGAAATAATTAAATGAGAGCTACACAAATGATCACGACAAGAAAACCCTTATTAACTCGCATATAAAACATACTGTGGTATTTGCAGATAGGTGTTGCTATGGCAGCGATTTTTAAAAAATTAAACATTTGGCACGCGAAGTGAAGTATAGGCTGTAATTTTTTGTCCAACGTTCCTTTACGTGACCTGCAACATCACGGTGGCTTAACATGAACTAAACGAGGAGTGGAGTGTCCCTTCTCCTTCCTTGCTTGTTTCTCTTTCCTCCTGTGAGCCATTTCAGGCTTTCTGTCTTGATTAACCGTGTCTTAGTAATTGAAGACTACAGCTCAGAATAGTAATTCTGCCTCATAATTGTAGATGATAAATTTTAATTCCACTCTGTAATTGCCAATGATCAGGCAAGGCTCTGGCTTTTCTGGAGTGCTCGAGTACAAGGCTGTGGTCTCTTCTTTCTTCTCTTGCAGTGGGGCATCTCTTGTTGACTCATCCCCCTCGGAATGGTTATATTTCTATAGTTACATGATATGGTAAATATCCTTAGATTTGGAAAATTTTGAAAAAGGGCTTCCTATTGTTTCCTTGATTGAAAATCTGCCAGCTCTAAAGCTGTGGTCTTTTAACCATGGGGTCACTACAGCTTTGAATGGCTTCCAGATGGATCATTTTGTGTGACCAGCAGTTAATATTGGTATAAAATAATAGGGATTGTCTCTCTATTTCTTTTTTTAAAGGAAGCATTTTCTAAATTGAGGAAAATAGCCCAAAAAGATGATTCACTGAGCTTTCACTTAACATGTAAAATTCTGTAATAACTTGTCTTGCTTCAAAAAGTTTTCCCAAGTGTGTTATTCAAAATACTTCTACTCAAAGGGTCCCATAAAGAAGACAGTCCCTGGGCTGGGGATGTAGCCCATTGGTAGAATGCTTGCCTAGCATGCAGGAGGACCTGGGTTCCATCCCCATCACCTAAAAAGAAGTCCCTGTTCCTTAAATGCCAAGCATTATATATTCCTTCTGGAAGACTGCAGTGTATATGAGACATTTAAAGCCTCTGATCATTCCTGTAACAACAATAAACCCTATTTGGTTTACTTTTATTAAGCTTAGATTAATGGACTGTTTTCCAGATAAATGTAAGGCCTTGTTTTCAAGTAACTATGTTGAACTGTGCTTATAATTCAATCATTTTTTAAACTCACAACTTATACCATATAAACTTATAAGGTAATCACATTAGGGCCATAACAATTCTTTAATAAAATACATGATCAAGGGAGGAGTGATTCAATTTGTGTTTAAGAAAACAGAATAAATGCCACCTTTAGAAAAAGAATTGCCAATGTTCCAAGATGAAAATTCAACATGAAGTTATTTTTTATAGCAGGGGTTCTCACCCATGTCCATATTGACATTTGACGCCAGATGCTTTTGGTCATGGGGACTGTGCTGTGCCCTGTAGGATGCTTAGCAGCATCCCTGGCCTGTACTTTCTACATGACACTAGCACACCCATCCTTAATTATGACAACCACTAATGTCTCCAGACAGTGTCAAATGTGCCCTGGCAGGCAAAATTGTCCCAATGAGAACCACTGCTCTGGAGCACCCCAGAGGTGGAAAGCTTACAATTGATTTTCTACATGAACTACTATAAGTTGTTCCAGTTTTGACTCACTCCCAGCGGTGTCTAATATTTGAGGTAGAACGAAATGAAACATTTGAAGCTAGTCTTAATGTAATTGAGAGCCAAGTCCGAGACATTTTCAAAGGGACACTTATCAGTGCTTTGGCTTTGTACCTTTAAAGCATAATAGCACTCTGCCTGTTTTACTTATTAAAAAAAAGAGGATTTAAAAAGGAAATGTGACTTTTATTCTTAGTTCACTGGTTAATAGCTATTTTAAAATCTCTTCTGGTTTGAAAACTCTCAGAACAAAATGAAGGATACAAAAGTAGTCTAGACATATATAGAAGGAATCAAGGGCAAGAAAGGATAGACCAGCCTGCCTGACGTTGCATAGAAGACCAGGCTACCCAAATGTCCCTGCTTCTTCTGGTTTTAAAAGCCAACTACATTTATAGTGGCACAAGGGAATCATGGCGTAAAACTGCTGTTTTTGAGACTGTTTTTCTCTGACTCCAACCCAGGCACCTGTTCTCTAGAATGTATTTGTCATTTAACCAGGCTTCACTTAGTACTTACTCCCTGATGAGAAATACTAGAGTGTGGTTCTCACGGTGTGATCAAAGAACCCTGGGGAGTCCTGAAGACCCATTCAGGGTGGGGGAGGGGCACAGTAGCACAACTGTTGTCACAACAATCCTAAGATGTTGGTTGCCCTTTTAGCTCTCATTCTGTCATAAGTGTACAATGACATTTCTGGATGTGTGGCCTCACCAGAGACTGAATGGGGAAGCACCTATAAGAATTCAGCAGACTTCTGTTAAGTGAGACAGGAAAGAGATTTGCAAAAATCTAAAGCAGGGCCAATCTTGTCACTGTTTTTTGAAAATAGAGTTATATTTTATAAATGCATCACATGTTAAAATATAGTGGTATTGGGGCTGGGGATTTAGCTCAGTGATTAGAGGATTAGAGTGCTTGCCTTGCAAGCACAAGGGCCTGAGTTCGATCCCCGGCACCACAAAAAAAAAAAAAAATATATATATATATATAGTGGTATTATTATTATTATTATTATTATTATTATTATTATTATTTGCAGTTTTGTAGTACTGGAGACTGAACCCAAGTGCTGCATCCACAGCCCTTTTTTATTTCTTCTCTGAGATGGAGTCTTGCTGAGTCACTGAGTTGCCCAGGCTGAGTTCAAACCTGTGATCCTCCTGCCTCAGCCTCCCAGAGTGCTGGGATTGAAGGCATGTGCCACCACAATGGGCTTAGTTGTTCATTATTTTAGTATATTCATAATTATTTTTTAAAATTTCCATTTTAATGTCTATCATGGTAAATATCAATAGGTAGAACCCATAATAAAATTTCTTTGAGATTGTGAATAATACTGAAGCATGTGAAGAAATTCTGAGACCAAGATATTAAGAAGCGCTCTTCTAGAGAATGAGGATATTCTGTTGAGTGAGTGCGGAAAGAGAAGGATGAGATTAAACACAGTGGAGTCTTTAGCATGGAGGAGGTTTTTTTTATAAGTCTCAGGGCCAGGATTCACTAGCATCTTAAACCTAATAAAATGCCACATTAAAAATTAGGCTTATCTCCTGTCACACTGCTGTCTCCTGAGGTTACTCATTAAACTGAAGTATTTGTGCAGAGTCTTCCTTCCTGACAGCTTTGTTATCAGTCTTCCTCTTCTACTAACTCATACAGAGAAGCCGGGTATCATGAGAACTGCCAGTTGCTTGGCTTTCTGGCTCTCTTCCCTGTCAGATCCATCATCCCCCTACTGGAAATGATAGATCAAGAAGGCTCCTCTAGTGACGCCATTCATAGAGAGCCTAATTGATGCAGATGATTATTTGAATGCTCACAGAAATGAAAAGAACATTTTATCCTGGACCATCAGACTTTGCTATGAGTCTTTCCATGAGTCTACCAGGTCAACTCTCCTCTCGTTTTCTTCATTTAAATAAGTTTAAAGGGGAAAAATAAAAAAATGGTAAAGGTGGTAAATCCCCCCCCCCTTTTTTTGGTGCTGGGGATCTAACTCAGGGCCTTGTGCTTGCAAGGCAAGCACTCTAACCACTGACCTATATCTCCAGCCCCTAAATTCCCTTCGATAAGTCAAAGCCTAATTTTACCAGAACCACATCTCATCTCTCTTGTGACCCTCTGTATTGCTCAGTCCTGATCAAAGCCGAGGCCCAAGTGACTCAGTTTACCCTTTGCCTTGGAGCATATAGAAGGTCAGTAACATTCCTAGAATCAAGCTGTGTTAGGGCTTCTTGGAATCTTTTATCATTGAATCTAGTGGTTCTCAAATTCCCTGTGAGAATGTGTTGACAGCTAGTAACCCTTTCCTCAGGAAGATGCAGGTGGTAGACAGAGTCATGGCTCTTGAAAATGTCTATACTCTAATCCACCAAACCTGTGAATACATTACATTATATGGCAAAGGGGAATTCAGGTTGCATATGAGACTAAGGTTACTAATCAACTGACCTTAATATAGGAGACTGTCTTATACCATCCACTTAGGTCCAGTGTAGTCACATGGGTCCTTAAATATGCAAGAGGGAAGCAGAAGAGTCAGTGTCAGTGTTATGTGAGGGAAAAGGATTTGACTGGCCATTGCTGACTTAGGAGATGGAAGGAACCCAAGAGCCAAAGAATGTGGGCAACTTCTAGAAGCTGGGGAACACAGGAAAAGCCTTCTCCTCTAGAGCCTTCATGTAGGAGCCAACCCTGATAACAACTTGATCTTAGCCTTCTAAAACCTATTTTAGTCTTCTGACCTCAGAGCCATAAAATAATAAGTTTGTGTTGTTTTAGGCCATTAAGTTTATGGTAATTTGCCACAACAGCAGCAGAAACTAACACAAGGTATATCTATGTACGCGTACCCTACTTTGTGTGCAATTCTAGGATAAGTGCTCTGTGAGTGGTCTCAAAATCTTATTTAGTGAACTGCAGTCAAACCCAAACCCCTTGACTTCTGGTCACCAAAGCTCTTAGTATCCAAAAGTAAAAACTTTACTTACAGCCATATTCAGAGTTAAAGTGGATTACAGTTAGATGCTCTTTTCTAATAAAAATAAGGGCTTTGACTTCAAGTTGGGTGATTTTCCTAAATGCAACTAAAATAAGAAAATGAGGTTCAATCTGGATTTCTAATTAGTTGTACTGAAGTTGGGAAGAAAAAGAAAAGAATATTGTTGCTCTGAACAAAGCCCACATGAGTGCAGTTACCTGAGACAGGTCTGGGTCTGGGAACACCAAGGAGGCGTTCCTGTCTGTGCAAGGGGGTTTTTGTTTCTACCACACCAGTCATTGGTGCTTAAGGTCTGCAGGCTACATTTGTGAAAGGAGGAACCTGTCAGCCTCTTCGTCCCAATAGCACCCTCAGGCACTCTTTTGTGAGAATTTGAACAAGAAAATGACATCTTCTGTCAGGTTTGGGGGACACCAACTGACAGCGATGGCAAGACATTGATGGTATCCTGGGGTGCTTCATGGGGCTCTTTCCATACCCTATGGTGAGCCACCACTAGTGTCATGACAAGCTTCAAAATCATCTTTTACACATTGTTTAGAAACCGAAATGGAAGCAGAGATCATTGAATCTGGAGTAGTCACCATTTGTCAAACACTGTCTATCTGCAGTAAGGAATGTGTAGGTGTGGGTGCTAACTCTGAGGCAAGTTTAATGAGCTGTGCTTGTCAATTTGGGTTGGTCGGAGGACTTTGAGGGACCAAGGGTGCCTAAATTCCATGGTAACAGTCAGTTTCAGCCTCTGATTCCTGTTAATTTATAAATCCTCGGACCTGTTTTAAAACACCTACTGAATTCTAAGTCCCTTGAGGAAAAGGATCATGTCTTACTCATTATCTTTCTGTTCTCATGGAGGCAAAAGCCTCATGTAGATGGTGGTCAGTAAATGTTTAGTAGTTATTAGGGAGAGGTAACACTGTAGCCTTGATCCACAGCTATGTGTTTTGTTATTTTTTCTTATTAATTCCAGCCACTGTGTTCGGTGCTCTTGTCTCTTAGTCTGTTTTCTGTTGCTATAACAGAATACTTGAAACTAGGTAATTTGTAAAGATTAGAGGCTTATTCAATTCATGGTTCTGGATTCCGGGAAGCCCAAGGTCAAGGAGCTAGCATATGGTGAGGGCCTTCTTCCTGGGTCATAACATGGCAGAAGCTGTGGCTTTGAGAATAAGGCCTTGCTATGTAGTGCAGGCTGGCACTACATAGCATGCCAGAGGGCAGAAATGTGCCAATTCAAGTCTCTCTTCCTCTTCTTGTAAAGCCACTAATCCCATCCTGGGAGCCCCAACCTTATGACCCCATCTAACCTTAATTACCTCTCAAAGGCCCCTCCTCCAAATATCATAAATGTGGGGTTTAAGTTTCCAACAAATGAACTTTTAGAAGACATCCTCGAACCATAGAATCTGGAGTTCTTAAATAAATCATTATCAAAGTGTGGTGGCACATGCCTGTAATCCCAGCCTTTGGGAGGCTGAGGAGGACGATCACCTGGGCTACACAGCAAGTTCAAGGCCAGCCTGCACTACATAGCAATGTCTTACTCTCAAAGCAAGCAAAAATGAAGATTCTAGATCTACCCACCTCCATGTCTACATATGTCTAAGTAAACTTGTGTGTGTCACCTTATTGTATGAAAGAGTTAGAATGCCAAGTCAGAGCTTAGGGTGTAGCTCATGTGTGAGGCCCTTGTTTCTATCCTCAGCACCAAAAATATAGAAAATCAGATGTTATTTAATCATTCCTAATGGAAAGTATAACTTTCTAAAGTAATTAATATTTCTTTCTTCCATCCAAGAACCAGAAAAATTGAAGTAGTAGATAAAAAGGAAAAAAAAAGCCTCAAAGAAAAGAAACTGCTTAAAGAGCATTCCATCAGTAATCCCAGCACTTGGAAGGATGAGGCAGGGGGATCACCACGAGTTTGAGGCTAGCCTGGGCTACATAGTGAATTCAAGACCAGCCTGAATTACACAGTCAGACTCTGTCAAAAAAAAAAAAAAGAGCATTTAGTCAAAAGAACTGGATAGTCATGGAGAGAATATTTCATCCAAAGTGAACAAATTATTCCTCATCCTAACACATAAAACCTGACTTTAATGAAAAAAATAGTTAAAACTCCATAATAGATAATATATTTCTGTGTGTTTGACAAGGCTGATTTAAGTCTCAAAAGCTGTTTTTCCCTTTTGCTTTTTTTAGACACCCTTCAGACTACCCTTCCAATTTTATGATAATATAACAGTCGTCTCAGACTTGTTACAATGCAATTGAGTAGTTGATAGCCCTTGAGAACATCTTAGTTTTCTTAATTGGATTAAACTGCAGAGACTCGTCTCATCAGGGACACATTTCAAAGCCATCTCCTAGGAAGAGTCACTCCTTCAGATTCATTCTGCATTGTTTGGAGTAGTCTCAGCTTCAGGACAACCTCGCTCTGACCACGTCTCCCAAACCCTGTGGGTTCCCAGTGGAGCAGAGGTTGTGTGGTAATCATAGGTTGGAACTTGATTGGGTGTGTTTCGTTCAGTCTGGCAATGGACATTTAGCTCTGTCTCTTTGTTATTAGTGCTTTTGACATTTTATTTTTTTTAATTCATGGCCTATAGACAAAAATCAGTTTTTGATCCATCAGGAGCTGATTCTTGAGTTACTATATTCACTAAATTTTTACTGGACAGAAAGTTGAATCCAGTTTGTTCATGAATGGGCTTCATTCCACTCTAATGATATTCTTGATAAACAAAAGAAAACTTGAAAAACTTTCTTGTTACAGCTTCAGAAAATAATGAGGGTGAAAGAACAGAAGATATTGAAGCTGGGGATAAAGTTTCTTTGGAAAATAAAATAAAGCTTTATTCCATTAGAAGGAAAGCTATTGGAATAAGTGAAAAGTTCAAGTTATAGATTTGTTTAAAAATAAAAATGAATTTCTATTTCTGGTGTGGCCCCAAAGAGCTCTTATCAGGTTGAACTTCTTACATCAAATAGTTATAAACTCTGGAAGAAAGGAATGGCAAGGGATCGTTTTACCAGTTTTCATGGCTGTGAGTAAAAAGGTATGTTTATCACCCCTGGCTCCTTGCCAAGAGGCTAAAACTTTAAGAGGAAATCTATGTCATCTTTCTGGCCTGTGGAACAAGGAGACAGAGTTCAGGGTAGCCACTGTTACTGTGAATAAGCAGGGAAATGCCAGCAAGGAAAAAGCCAGAGGAAGAGCAACCCTCACTCTCTGCATAAACTCTGCTCTAATCTCTGCCTGACTCTTGAGCTAGACATGTTCAAGGGCCAGTAGCAGTCTAAGGATAAGAGAACCAAAGTGTGCTTTCAGTTGATGCCTAAGAGACACTGTGTATGGTTTGAGACCCACGGAAGGGAACTTCAGCTTAGCTCTGCAGGGGTGCTCAGCGGACAGTGAAGGGCACACACTTCCTAGCTGGTTCCATCTCTAGGGACAGGAGCCAAAGTAACTCTACCCCATCCTACTCCTCCATCATGCATTGCTCCTGATCTCTGTACACACAGGCCGAGCACATTCCGGCTACCAGTGCTGCCAGCCAATTTAGAGACACAATCCAGGCTCTTGGGAGTGAAGTCCCCAGAAGATAAGATGTGGGGGAATGGTTAAAGAGATTGTGGGAAGATGGGTACAGAACACTGAGAGCATCTCTGCTATTTAGCTTTATTCTCACTCCCATCTGGTTGCCACAGTCACTCCCTGCTCTGCCTCTGTGCGTTTGCTTGCACTTTGCCGGCCTTGCCTCTCTCCCACCATCCATCACATCATGGTCCTTTTCTGGCTCCTCAAGCTTTGATGAGGTCTCAGCAGCCTGTGCCTCCCTCATTCTTCTGAATTCTCTCATCGTGTCCTTGACCCCCATCCCTTTCACTGAATTGTTATTTGTCCTTACACAAGTCACTATGTTTGATATACTCATCTGTCAGGGGTTTGCATTCTGATCTCTCAGTTTCATTCTAAGGCAAAACTTCTCTGATTCTGTGACTTACCATATTCCAAAGTATATTAAAGTTATGAATACATTCATCAGCTTTCACCAAACTGTAAACTTCTCAAGGATAAGAATATCTTATTCTCCAAACTACAGCTATGTCTTCTGAAAATTGAGAATAATAACATCTCTAAATCTAGGTCATGAAGATTAGCAATAATATATGTGTCTGGAACATAAAAGGCTCTCAAAATAGGTATCAGTGTATTGGCATATCTTTGTACTTCTAGAAGAGTCTTGTACATTGGAGGCATTCAAGAAATATTTGCTGCATTATGGAAGAGAAACTAACAGCCAGACCCTGGTTAGTGGCAAAGCCAAGCCTTGTCACACCACATCCTGTGACCTTTCTACTCCCCCATGTTACCACAGACAACAGAGCTGGATTCAGTCAGGTACTAACTGACACCCCACATGGAAGCCACGGCCAGTCCCTTAGGACCTCCACCAAAAAGCTGGTTCCAAGACAGTCAATTTTCATTTTCAACTCATCCTAAAGATTGATCTTGGCTATTATTAAACCCATGAAGTATGGACCCAATGCCAAGGAGACTGTACCTAGTTGTTCCTCAAATAAAATGTGACAGCTCATAGTGTCTGATGTTTGTAACTTGGTTTCTCTTAACATGCTGTTATTATTTATTGTAAAGCTTAAGATTCATAAGCGGTGGTTGCTTACTGCAAGGTTGGATCTAGACCAGGGACCTATCATTTATAATTTAGCTATTGAAAACAGACCATGCAGACATAAACTTTAGCTGTCACTTGTTTGCTCATTGATACGCAGAAGTATGAGCACCAAAACTAATTCTGTAGCAAGGAATGTCCTGCTCAGAATCATAAACACAATTTATCACATCAAGAAACCGCCCAAAACATTCCTGCAAAACCTTCACTTAGCAGGCAGAATTAATGGCATCTTTTCTACTCCCAGGTTCTTCCTTAGCAGATATCCTGCTTCCCTCTTACTTTCACCGATCCCTTCCTTGGGAAATGACCGTGTGAATAAAGGTTCTGGAACTTTTATACTTGTACCTTGCAAAGGAGCTTTTATTTCTTTTTAAGATTACCCTTACTCAAGTTGGGTATTTAGGTCAGTGGTTAGAGTGCTTGCCTCACAAGCGCAAGGCCCTGAGTTTGATCCCCAGCACCAAAAAAAAAAAAAAAAAAAAAAAAAAAATTACCCTTACTCCTAGTCAGTGGCTCATAGGGTCATAGAAGGGAATGAAAGAGATTCAGGGAGAAAATTAGCCCCTCAAAAGGAAATAGCTTAGATAGATAGACAGACAGACAAATAGAAAATACACATAACCTAAAATGTATCATTAATGACACTTTGTATATTTATAATGTTTTAGAACTGTAACCATTAAGCAGTCAATTCCCCTGCCCTCTCCCTAGAGCCTCTGGCATCCGCTAATCTACTTACTGTCTCTATGGATGTGTCTGCTTTGGAAATCTCATATGAATGCAATCACTCAGTATGTGGCCTTTCAGGTCTGGCTTCTTTCACTTTGCATAATGTTTTCAAGGTTCATCTGTGAAGCAGGTATCAGTATTTCAGTCCTTTTGTTGGCTGAACGGAATTGCTGGATCTTGTCATAACTCTGTTTATCTTACTGAGGAAACAGCAAGCTTAGTGATTAAAAAAAAATTCTGGCTTGGTCTATGAAATTCTTAGAACTTTAATTTGAGTTCAATAGTGGATAAAAGAGTAATTAAAGAATCTTCAGTGGAAACGCTGGAGGAAACTTCATGATGTCAAAATGCCAGGACCTAGGATTTCCTTCTTGTGGGGTGTAAAGTAAGAATCTAGTAAGTACTGTGTAACAGTGTATCCCACAATGCTGTTAATGATAGCCATGCAAGGTCCATGAATGTGGATATCCAAATTGCACAGCTTGTAATAGCTAAATCCTGTAAACAGCCCAAATGTCCATCAGCCAATCAAGCATAAAGAAGATGTGGGTTTTTTTCCTTCATTTTAATGCAATAGAGTACTACTCAGCCACAAGAAAAGGATAAACTTGAGACATTTCTAGGTAAATGGGTACACCTAAAGGCCATACTCTTCAGTGAAATAAATTGGACACACGTGTTCAAATATAGCATAGTTTCTCTGGTGTGAAAAACCAAAAGTGTAAATAAGGACCAAAATATATAATAGATATTGTGAAATAGGAAGAAAATGTCCAAATGGGAAGGGGAACTAAGGAGGGGGGAGGAGGAAAGGAAGGAAGAAAAAAGGATAAAAAAAGAATAGATGGAAAAATAAAAGGGAGACTAGCAAGTGTAAGGCCCTGAGTTCAAGCCCCAGTCACCCTCCCCCCCCAAAAGAGGAAGGGAAGAAGGGTTGAAGGGAGGGGAGGGAAATGAGGGAAAAAGAAGAATCAAGATATATCATGTACAGGTACAAATTCCCTATAATGACTGTGATCATTACGTGTATCTAAAATGTACCAATAAAATTAATTTGAAAAGTAGTAATTGCATTGTTACTATCTATAAACCCCTAAATTTGATATCTGCAGATGACAAGTACTTAAACTCTTCATTTACCAACCTCTATTTTCATATACTTTTCACATATTACCCACATCCTGACATATGCCTGTGAAAAGTGATGTGGCCTTTCCATGCTTAATTTACTTCTTAATTGTTCATGATTTTATAATGTCCATAAAATAACATTTATGGGCATAACATTTCAAGGCAGCCCATTTTAGAAAACCTGGTTTTATTTCCAGATGTTTCTACCAAACATTTTTTTCCTTCCCCTCACCCTCCACTCCTGTTTTATTGTGACTAATACTGCAAAGCTCCATTGATTCATTCCTTCCACCTACCGAATCCAGTTTTCAGGTCTCAGTTTCGACATAAGGAAGGTCTACTTGGCATAATTGTAATATGAGACTATCTGTAATGAAAGGATGACATGTGGTTATGCTCCAGTGTGATGAGGCTTTACGTGAACTGAAACAACAAAGGTTTATTTCTCTGGCTTAACATTCATCTGGCATTTGTTTTTTTGTTGTTGTTTTTGTTTTTTTTTTAATGTGGCATTTGTGAGGGAAAATAAAAACATTCACTTCCAAAAGTTTAAGTCCTCTTGGGAATCTTTTTTTAATTTGCAGAAAGAAGGCAATTTCTTGAATTGAAGATTAACTGAGATGTTAATAGGATTGCCTCTTTAATGCTAATAGATATTGCTCATAACCTTTAAAAAGTGCTAATTATTAACATTACACTTTGAGTTCTGCCTTAAAAATATTTTTAAAGGCTTTTGGTATAGCTTTTTAAATACCTGTATAAAAATACTTGTGATTCATCGCCATTCTGTAGCCGCAAATGAGCTTTGTAAAAGTTGCTAACCCTTATTCATAATCTTGATTTATAGCCTTTCCATTTCTTCTAGTTAGATAAAACAAAGTTGATGATATCAATTCATAAAAGAAAAGAGTGGTTCTAAAGTGTATTCAAGTGGGGCACAATACCTCTGGGATTCTTTGTAAAACACCATGAAATACTGTTAAATTGAATTTTAAAAACTCAATAGGTAAGTTTGACTGAATTACATTTGTATTTATGAAGTACTTTTGCCCACCAACTATATATCATATACTATTAGAGACTAAACATTAAGAGATGAATGTTATGTAACCCTTAAGGACTTCATATTCTAGAATATTCTATTCTAAAATTTTCACATGGGCTGTATTGATCAGTGATTGACCATGACAAATACAAAAGTAAAAATTCAGTTTAAGTACGTTTCACATACTGGTCTTTCCTATCTTAAATGTTGGGAGACTACCATTGTTTAATCTTAGAGGAACATTTGTATTTTGACATGCTTTTGGGACTCAAAAGAAATGATTCTTCTGAGCTTGGTGGCACACGACTATAATCTCAGCACCCAGGAGGCTGAGACAAGAGGATCACCACGAGTTCGAGGCTAGCCTTGGGTACATAGTGAGTTCAAGGCCAAGTTGGACTACAAAGTGAAACCCTGTCTCAAAAATAAAAAGAAAGGTTAGGCATGGTGGTGCATGCCTGTAATCTCAGCACTCAGGAAGCAGAGACAAGAGGATCGCCAGGAGTTCGAGGCCAGCCTGGGCTACATAGTGAGCTCAAAGCCAGCTTGAACTACAGAAAGAGACGCTGTCTCAAACAAACAAACAAACAAATAAATAAAAATAAAGGGGTTGGAGATTTAGTTCAAGTGGTAGAGTGCTTGCCTAGCAAAGTACAAGGCCCTGAGTTTGATCCTCAGCACCAAAAACAAAACAAAACAAAACAAAAAAACCCAAAAACAACAACAACAAAAGATTCATTCTAGAAGCAAATGAAGAAAGAAATTTAAATACTGTATTAATTTGTATTAATATTAAATATATCCCTAATGATAATTTGGAAAAATCATGCTGTATCATTTTTATAAATGTGGTGATTTACCATATATATCTAAATCTGATGTTGGCAATTTATTACCCACGGGCCAAATCTAAGCCTCTGTCTGTTTTTGTAAATTAAGATTTCACTGGAACATTAGCCATGTTCATTCTTCTTTATTGGAGGAGGAGAGAGCAATGGGGATTGAACCTAGGGCCTCACACATACAAAATGTATTCTCTGCTACTGAGCTACTCCCCCAGTGACTTCATGCCTATTCCTTATTTCTTATCTCTGAGCAATTTTGCATTCCCGGAGGCTGAGGCAGGAGGATCAAAAGTTCCAGCACAGCCTGGCCAACATAGTGACTTAGGGAGACCCTGTCTCAAAATAAAAAATGGGCTGGGGATGTAGCTTAGTGAGAAGGCCCTGTATTCAATCCCAAGAACTGCAAAACCAACCAAACAAAAAATGCTTACACTTGTATTTCTAGGTTTCCCTGTTTGGGACCTTATCTCCTGATTGCTTAGTCTGGAAGATAAAGGTGAAGTCATTTGCACCATTCCTCAGGCTGAGTACTTTGAGCTAAAAGAAACTGGAAAGTCTTTTTGACTTTTCATAGCCCATCTCCTATCCCTCTTTCCCTCCTAAAGTGAGTCATAGAAACCAGAAATCCTGTTCCCCAAGGCAGGTCATAGAAACTACAATCCATCTCCCCAAAAGCCAGCCATAGAACCCAGAATGCTCATTGTCTCCTTTTTCCCTTGAAGACTTTCATTTGGGAGGAAGGAATGCTGCACACAGAGGCCAGTAAAAATCTGAACAGACAAATCCTGCTAGGATTTCCCACTCAGGCTAAACATTAGATCATAACCTTTTGTCCAATCACATTTTGGTGTGATGGTCCATTTTTTCTTCAAAACTAAGCGTAAAAACAGACAATTCCCACTGAACATAATGGCATATACTTGTACCCCTAGAATTTGGGGAGGATGAGGCAAGAGGATCACAGGTTTGAGCCCAGCATGGGTAACTTAGTGACTTAGTGAGACCCTCTCTCAAAATGAAAGAAAGGCTAAGAATGCAGTTAAGTGCAAAAGTCCTGATTCCAATCCCCAGTACTGCCAAAAACAAGAAAGGTAGGAAGGAAGGAAGGACGGAAGGAGGGGAGGGAGGGAGGGAGGGGAAAGAAAGAAAAGAAAGGAAAGAAAATAAGAAAGAAAGAAGAAAGAAAGAAAAGGAAAGAAAGAGAGAAAGGAAGGAAGGAAGGAAGGAAGGAAGGAAGAAAGAAAGAAAGAAAGAAAGAAAGAAAGAAAGAAAGAAAGAAAGAAAGAAAGGAAGGAAGGAAGGAAGGAAGGAAGGAAGGAAGGAAGGAAGAAAGAAAGAAAGAAAGAAAGAAAGAAAGAAAGAAAGAAAGAAAGAAAGAAAGAAAGAAAGAAAGAAAGAAAGGAAGAAAGAAAGAAAAAGAAAGAAAGAAAGAAAGAAAGTAGAAAGAGGAAAAAAGAAAGAGAGAGAGAGAAATGGCAGAGTGGTAAGCAACAACAACTCAGCCTCTCCGAGATTCCAAATCCAGACCTGCAAAATAACAACTTGAGGAAGAAAAAAAAAAAGTAGATTCCCCAGGAACCAGGAAGGATCTGACAGGAAATTTAACACCTACAGAGATATTGCAGAGACAGGGCACGACACAGAGAAGGAAAGGGACAATCTGCACTTTCTCCCTGGCTCCTGGCTTGTGACTCACAGGAAAGGGAGACTGAAGCTGCAGAGACAAAGTGACAGCTGGGCACTTGAGAGGGCTTCAGGGAGAAATGTGGCAATGGAATGGACCAGCAGGTGCTGTAAGCTGCAGGGAGAGCACCAAATCCTACTCCCACGTGAGTATTTAGACAGACAACAGCTGGTGAGTGACTCCAGTCCAAATGCCCTCCATCTCCCTGGAGACCTGGAGAGGCGCTTAGTTGGATGCCAGTCTAGGGAAGAGCTGATTATTTGAAACCAGGACTCAGAGCAGCCATGGAGCAGCATCACTTGAGGGCTCCCAGTGTTACCTTCCCACAGTGACAGAGCAAGGGACAACCATGGGAGACAGCTGTGGTCAGGGAGCCATGGTCAGGCTGGAAAGAGACCCCCTGAGGGGTTTGAACTAAAGGAAATAAGCCACGCCCCCACAGCCAAAGGCCAGGCTCAGCCTGAACAGCTCTGGATTTCAAAGGTGCTACATTAGCGCCGACCCTAGTCCTACTGCCTGCTGGTGCCTGCATCCAGCACAGATCTGGGATCTGACTGCCCCTGTGAACGAAGACACATCTTTACTTGGACACTGCCCCAAAACCAGATTTCAGAAGAAACTACACATTTAAAATTATAGAGAAATTTCTTTTACGTTTTTGTTTGGCTTTTTGTTGTTTTTGTTTTTGTGAGTGTGTGCCTTGCTTTTAGTCTCTCTCTCCCTTTTTTTTTCATTTTTCTTCTTTTTTTCTTCACCAGTTTATTGGGGAATGGGGAATTTTCCTTTTTTCTTCTTCATTCCTTCTTATTTCTTTTTCTTACTGCTTTTTTCTTTATTTTTCCTGTCTTCTCTTTTAATTCTTCTCCCTTGAATTTTTCTCTCTCTCTCTTTTTTTTTTTTTTTTTGGTGCTGAGGATCAAACTCAGGGCCTTGTGCTTCCAAAGTGAGAGCTCAAACCACTGAGCTAAATCCACAGCCCCATTTTTCTCTATTTTTACTCTACATATAATTTTTTTCTCCCTCTTTTGTCATGTATTTCTTGTCAATTTTTTCCTCTTTTACCTACTTCTATAAACATTTCCCACTAGTCAATAAACTCCTTTGTACCATTTCTCTCTCTGTCTTCTTGTATCACATAGTTTAAGGTTTCAGATTTTTCCTTGTGCATTTCCCCCATTTCCAAACCCTATATCTTTAACAGTATAACCATAAGATTTTATTAATCTTTTGATATTTAATTAACTCTGTAAAACTTTCAAATTCTTTTCTATTATTTGCAGAGATGCAGCTTTTAGTACATATTAGCAGAAGGAAAGAAAGAAAGAGAGAGAGAAAGAGAGAAAGGAAGGAAAGAAGGAAGAAAGAAAGAAGGAAGGAAAGAAAAAGAGAAAGAAAGAAAGAAAAAGGGAAAGAGAGAGAGGAACAAGACAGTTCTTCTTGGGTCTTAAAGTCTTCCTTTCTGAACACTACAGTGTCATATAAAACTTTGATTAAATAAATCTTCTGTTTTTTTCTTGTTATATGAGTGTCAGTCATGATTGTTACACGGATAAGGAAAAAGTAACACCTTTCTTTACCTGCACACACCTTTTTATCCTGTGTAGTTCTATAACTGCCAATTACTTTGTGATTTTATGTGATAGAATATACTTATGTTTCCTTTTCCTTTTACTGTAAATATTATATCCTATCCCCATTCTAGTAGTTCCATTTAGTAAGATGAAAGTATAACACACACATCCTTTCTTCTCCTTACCTGTTCTTTCCCCAACTTTGTGTTCCTTAGCTATCTTTAATAATACAAATGTTGAAAGATTTGCAATTGTCCTGTAATCATTGCCAAGTCTTTTGTACCTCACCTATTGGTTGACTCTGAAGTTTAAGCCTCACTGGAGAGTTTTTATTTTTAGTACTATAAAAACCATTACTCATTATATAGCTAATTATTACTGGTTTTATTTCCACAAATGCAAAGGACTCTTTGCTTTTCTAGCCATCTCTTTCTTTCATCTTTTCCCTTGCCTGTCCTGTCTTAAATGCTTTGTCCTTCTCAGGATAGAGTCAAATCTTTGGAGCCCTCGTCTATCCCAGGCACCTCCCTCCTTTGTTCTTCTTCTTACTCTATCCTGGGTTGATGACTCCCCAGTTCTCTTACTAAACTGGCATCCTATGACCTTGCTTCCTTCTCATCCTGTGTTGGATCCATTATTTCTTTGATCTCATACCTTTCTCTTTCTTGATTTTATTGGAGTGCACGCTTAGATAACTTGCTTTAAAAAGATATGCTGTTAGTAAACCCTAAATCTTTGCATATCTAGAAATGTCTTTATTCTGCTCTGTCACTTCACATAGAAATCTAGGTTGGAAATGATTTTTCCACAGAACTTTTAGGCAAGCTACATTGTATTTGAGCCTCCACGTCCTGTATTCAGATAATGATCCGATTCTCATTTCTTTGTCCAGCCCACTCTATAGCTTTAAAGATAATTTCTTTATCCTTGGTGAATTAAAATGTCATTGTGATGCATCCAGGTGTGAAGGTGCTTTTGTTGTCAGGATAAAAGCTCTCAGGCTGAGTTCTGAGGTCATTCTGCTCAGGAAATTTTCAGATTTTTTTTTTTTTTGGAATTCTGTTCTCATTATTTTCTCATTTCTATTTCAGAAGTTCCTATCAATTTCATGTTGTATTTTATGAATTCAACATCTATAATTTTTTTCTTTTTCTCTCATATTCCCAACTCTTTACCTTTTTACGCAACTTTCTGGAAGATTTTAAAAACTTTATCCTTTAAACTATCTATTGAATCAAATGTGAAATTGTTTAATTTCTAAGAGTATTCCCTCATTCTTATGTTTTTTCCTATGTATTTTTTCCAGTAAGGTGCTCCAGTGCACATCCTAAGGCGCATATCTCTATCAAGTTATCTTATAGAACTAAGGCTGAGAAATTAGTTTGCTGAGACATGTAATATGTGCATTTACATTTTGAAAGTTTCCAGTGGTCCTTTAGGAACAATTTGCCCCAATTTATACTTCTACATCTAAGGAAAAGTGATATTTTACTTCACATTTACGGAGAACATCTTTCAGAACTTTAGTGACCATTTGTGTTATTTTCATTTATGTGCCTTTTCACATACTTTGTCATCTTTTTATTGATTTTTTTTCAAATTATACAAGTTCTTCATTGTGTCTATCAATATATTTTGGTGTAGTTTGTGTTGCACATATTTTCCTCTTGTTATTTGTGTTGGAACTTTTGTCATTTTAAATTGCTATATAGTTGGGGATCAAAGGTCTAAATATTAAAACAGAAATCCTAAATCTACTGGAAGTTAGAATAGGTAGAACTTTTGAAGACATAGATGTAGGCAAACAGTTTATGAACAAAACCCCAGTTGCCCAGGAAATATCACAAAGAATCAACAACTGGGATCTCATCGTATTAAAAAGCTTTTGCACAGCAAAAGAAACCACCAACAGAGCAAAGAGACAACCCACAGAGTGGGAAAAATTTTTGCCAGCTATCCCTCAGACAAAGGACTAACATCTCGAATATATAAAGAACTCAAAAAAATCAGACCCCCCAAATTTAAAGACCCAGTCCAAAAGTGGGCAGCAGAAATGAATAGACACTTCTCAGATGAAGAAGTAGAAACAGCAAATAAACATACTAAAAATGTTCAACATCACTGGTCATTCGAGAGATGCAAATTAAAACAACACTGAGATTCCACTGCACTCCAGAAAGAATGGCTGTTATCAAGAAATCAGCAAATAACAAATGCTGGAGGGGCTGTGGAGAAAAAGAAACCCTTCTCCACTGTTGGTGGGAATGTAGATTGGTCCAGCCACTGTGGAAATCAATATGGAGATTTCTCCAAAAACTAGAACTAGAGGTTCCATCTGATCCAGCTACTCCCCTACTGGGAATCTTCCCAGAAGAATTAAAATCGTCATACCACAGCGATACATGCACACCCATGTTTATAGAGGCACAGTTTCTAATAGCTAAATCTTGGAAACAGCCCAAATGCCCATCAATTGATGAATGGATAAAGAAGATGTGTTTTTTTATGCAATGGAATACTACGGCATAAAGAATGATAAGTTTGAGATATTTCTAGGTAAATGGATGCATCTTGAGACCATACTTTTAAGTGAAATAAATCAGACACACATTTAAATACCACATTGTTTCTCTGGTGTGAGAAACTGAAAGTGTAAATAGAATTAAAATGTATTATATTGGGAAAGGGAAGAAATTGTTCAAATGGGCAGGAGAACAGGGGAGGGGGAGGGGAAAGGAATAGAGGGACAAGAGAAAAAAATAGAAGGGAAAAAATGGAAACAAAGCATTTGTAAATAAGGAGGGAGGAGGGAGGGGAGGGAGGGGAGAGGAATAGGGAAAAAAGAAGCAGCAAGATATATCATGCACCGGTACAAATTCCCTATGATGAATGTTATCACTATTTATATCTAAAATGTACCATTAAAATAAAAAATTACTATGTAGTTGGACCTGTTCCTCTTTTCCTTCATAGCTTCTGAGTTTCACATTATGCTTAGAAATATCCTTCCTACCCCAAGACTCTACATGTATTCTTTAATATTTTCTTCTAGTCCTTTCATAGTTTAAATGTTTTACATGTAATAAATGTTGTGTATAGTCTATGTGAGAATCAGCTTACTGGCTTTCCAGACAGCTGTTTAGTTAACCCCATTTTAGTGGGGGTGGGGATGGGGGGATTGAACCCAGGGCCTCACTCATGCTAGCAAGTGCTCAACCCCTGAGCTTTCCACCTAGTCCGCTTATCCCCATTTTAAACAACAGTTTATTTTCCCCCTGAGTTTTGCATTGCCCTCATGCTTTATTTCTAGACCATTTCTCTTCCATTGCAGTATTTATCAGTTTCCTTTAGAGAATGTCTTATTCCATAATTTAATGATTCAGTAGCAGTTCCCTTCACTGACATTTCCCAATTGTCCAAAGTCCAGTTACATTACTGCTGTGTTCCTCAGTGCCCTCAACAGTAAGTTACATTAAAGATAATATCCACTTAGTAAGTTCATCATGAAAATGAATGTGGCAATACATAGACATAGCTGAGAGAAGTTCTTGGCAAGCTTAGGGAATGTTAGTAGCAGCTGCTTCTATTAAGGTGATGGTTCTTCAGGGCCTAGCTCAGTGCCCGATTAAACAAATATGACTTAAAAGTAGATAAAATAAATGTGAGTTATTATCATGATTGTGCTGGGAATTGATCTCAGGGCCTTACATATGCTAAACACGTGTTCTACCAATTAGCTACATCCCCAGCCACAATAAATGTAAATTATTGAAGAAAATGAAACCCACTTGTGAGGAAGAGAGAAAGGGATGACGCTGTAGTGGCCTTTTTAAAAGTGAAGAGGCAGGGACTGGGGATACAGCTCAGTGGTAGAATACTTCTCTAGCATGTATGAGACCCTGTGTTTCATCCACAGAACTGAAAAATAAAAGTGAAGAGAAATAGGGTCAAAATCTCCCAGAGTTTTATCCAGGGTCTTTGATTTGTTTCCTCCATGGCTTGTGTGCCCCAGAAAATAAGTGGCACACTAATAAAGGTTGAAAATAGTTTCCAGCCCTTAAATTGAATTAAATGAATACTATTGTGACAAGTTAATTAGACATCCATAAAATTGCTAAATATATGTCACTGAAAATGCCTATGTTCCATATTTTGTTAAACATCAATTATGATCATAAGAAATCTGCATCTAGTAAAACGGATACTGGTGACACGTGTTAATTATTCTGGAAAATAATTGAGCACTTTAAAATTTTTAATACGCTATTAAACATTCATGGCCTCTAAAAGTTTGAGCTATTTTGAGCTTATCCAAATGAATCTAATGATATAAAAGGAAGTAAAAATTTCCTTAAAGTTCTCTTAATAACTTAAAAGGTGAAAGCAAATTGCTGCGTTAGAGGTCCATGCAATAAGCTTGATTTGGACTCCCAGATATTCAGGTAGGAATGTTCCCAAGTCTCAGCTCCAGTCTGCATTGGAGAAGTCACAGAAAAATAAAATAAAGCGGTGAAGAGCTATTTGCTTTGGCTGTGAGATAATGGTACATCTGTTCTGAACGGAGGAACATAAGAATTTTGAAATGAGTGCCTGTAACGTATAT
This sequence comes from Hystrix cristata, assembly GCA_004026905.1. Classification (NCBI taxonomy): domain Eukaryota; kingdom Metazoa; phylum Chordata; class Mammalia; order Rodentia; family Hystricidae; genus Hystrix; species Hystrix cristata. The sequence continues at coordinate 157,232 of PVJO010001604.1, forward strand.
GCTTTCCAATCCTTGACAGCAGTCTTCATTCATGCTAATATAGTGCACATGTTAATCCGTCAAATTGTTTACCAAAGAGTTGCTGTTGTCTACCTTAAGTATTTCTTTATCTGGTAACTGAGATTCCCAAGAAAGTCACCAGGGGATTAAGATACAAAAGAGGCCAGCACTGCAGCCTGCTGGATTGGGAGAGTAGCTACAAATTAGATGATATGGGCATTGGAAATCAGTTTCATCTCTTGAGCTCTTTCCCTGGATGTCTTCCACTGAGCCAGTGCTTGTAAAGATGTGGTCCTCAACCTTGCACAAGAACTACATAGAATGCCTATTAAGAACACAGGTTCCTGGATACTGCTAGATTAGGTAATGGGAATAATTTAAATATAATTTAGGTTATCACCTCAATTGGGACTACAAAATGAAATATTTTTAAGTAAATAGCACCAAAATAAGTATTATGGAAAATAGCAGAATATTGTTGCACTCTCTTTAATTATTTTGATATTTTTATTCTGAAATGGAGATGGATGGTGGGAAACTCATAACCTTGGAAGACACTGACAATTCTAGTTCCAGTGATGGTTCTCTTCTCCCCACTGAGATAGACAGAAGGACTTCCCTGCTTGAGTAGGCTCTGAACAACTAAATCCTCTGATTTCCTCCCAGCCTTGCTTGAACACTTCTAGCTTCTAGCTGGCGAGTACTCCCTGTGTATATATGTATGTATGTTTCGTGGTGCTGGAGGTGAAACCCAGAGCGTCACAAACACTAAACATGCACTCTCTCACTGAGCCTACACCCCCCATCCTTGGACTACACTCTTGGAATCACAGGACTACACACCAAGTGTCGTGGAAGAACCGTTGACTTATTATATGAAGGTCCGTGCTCTTGGGTCCTGCTGAATAGCTCAGAAGACAGAGTCAAGAATACAGACTTGAGCTTACTGTTTTCTGACATTTGTACCAGTTCATTCTCCACTTGATCTTAGCCAGAAGGCCGAGAAGCGATACATACCAATTTATTCTCTAGGAACAGATTTCAGCAAGGATATATGAAAGGGCCCATATCTTCCCCAATATTCAATACACACTAACTTACATAAATATCTCAGTATTTATACTAATTATTACCAAACGAAAGATGTAATTCTGAGTATTTATCATTGTTTGTATTTTTTTAAATTTTTGATCACCGATAAATCTCCATCTAATCTTGAGTGTCCCTTGGGTAGGGAAGGAATGGAGTAACCCACTTCCTTTGTATCAGAAGACGTCACACGGATGTTTACATGTTGCAAAAGACAGGTTATCAGAAGAAAACTCTAAGGAATTTATTTAATCAAAGTTTTACATGACACAGGAGTCTTCAAAGATGAAGACCTAAAGACCTAGGGAGAATGGTTGTTTTTTCCTATGTATGTTTGTATGTATGTATTGCTTAGGTTCAGTGAATGGACAGCAATGTAGAAACGTGATTGAACAGAAGCGTATGACCTAATGAGAATAGACTAAGTGAGGAAACACAGCAAGGCCTGTCTATTTGGATTCTTCTTGGCTTCTCTGTATAGTACTTCTTCCTCCCAAGTAGAGGGTAGAACCCTTTGGGAAATGCAGGTCTTATAGTTTACAACAGACATGGTAGGTCAGAGAATATTTTACAACCAGCTCCTACACAGAAAGGTGACAGAAGATTAGAGTAATATTTTTAGGATTGTGACTGGCTTTGGGGAAGAGGGTTTCTAGTTTATGTGACCAACCTTGAGGAAGAGAAATTCTGGTTTCTGTGGCCTCCAGTGAATAGGGGAAGAGGGAGTAGGAAAAGAAGAGTAAGAGAAGGTCAGAAAGAGACTTTGCTTCTAAGGCTGTTGCAATGTCCTTCGGCTCAAAGTACATGTGCCAAAGCACCATACTTTGGGGTATTTTCTGAGCCTCAGCACTTGGGAGTAGTACATATCTGGGGTTAGTTGCATGAGGTAAGGTTGAGAGTTACCAGCACTGCTCAGCTTCTCAGTCAACCCAAGGATGTGACTTGATTATTATTGCCTCCTCATATCAGAGTGCCATTAACATAAAAGTCATCTCTTAAACACATTGAACTGAACTCAATTAATGTAATTGATTACCAGCCTAGCTGTAGGGATTTTGCTGCTTTAGGGAAACTGACAAACATCTTGCCCTTTTAGATCCTACAATTAGATTCACAAGTCACAGTCAATAAGCATTTTGCAGGCTCTAAATTCATCCTCTTTAATGATGACAAAAATCTCTCTGGGTAGATGAACTGGCTGTTGATAAAAGACTAATTGTGGAAATGGTTTTCAGTAGTGGTATTGGCAAATAGAACCAAGTCCTCGAAGGATAAATTTGATCATGAATTAATGGAACCTATTTTGGACGTTAATTTATACAAGCCCTAATAGATCCTTGATTTACTGCATCTCATTTTCTAAAACTGAGAGCATGATTGGAAAAATGTATGAGTGTGGGTTCTGTATAAACCTGATGGTCCCTGTGGTTCTGCATAAACCCTATAATCCTCCAAATGAAAATATCTGATTCTTAAATACAATAATAATGTTCGTTTTATTTAATATTTAAGAACTCTATTAACCTTACTTTCTAAGATATTTCACTTTTGTCTCCTAAAATTAGGAGACAGAGAGAATTTCAGGATTATCATTTTTTCAATTCATTGTCTATTGGACCCTGATGAAGTGATAGTTTTTAGTCTCTAACCTTTCTAGAAAGGATGAGTTCTTCCTTATGTAAAGGGTGTAAGGTTGATATATTGGATAGCATTCTAATATGGCTGAAACTTTCCTCTGTAACCTCATTTCTCTTTACTACTGCTCTCTTCTAACCCTTCCCCCACCAAGACCCAACACAAGATATTTAAAAATTGCCCAAACATCAGTTTCTTTTATGCCTCTCGGACTGCCTCTGCTATTCCCTAGGATTGGGCTGCTGTTCATTTCTTATCCAAATGGTAGGTATGACCTCACTTCTCCAGACTCATCTTAAGGGCACTTAGTCTGTGAAGTTTTTCCTGGTCCCCCATTCATTTGTTTCCCTGGGGCTAGATTGACCTGTGTCAGGACGAGGCAGCTCCCCCTCAGTGCCATTCAAGGGGTAGAGTTTGTTTCCTGGCATCTATTGGAGGCTCCATGGAAGAGAGCGGCACCGCAAGTGATTCCAAGTCCCAAAAGAAAATGAACAGATTGCGGGCAAAGATAAGGAAACCAGCAAGTCCCCAGGGACTGGCAGCATCTGGGCTCCGTTAGCACCACTAGCTCTCACAGGGGCTAGAGTGGCCACAGTGAGGAACGAGGAAACGAAAGGAGGAATGAAGACCCAGATCCCTCCTGCCACCCTCATTTTCTCCTGCCAGCATCTTTCCTTGTTTGAACCCAAGAGAAAGTCACGTGACTTTGTCCCTGGAGATGAGGCCGAGGACAGGGAGCCACAGTAGGGAGGAGTTCAAAGCCCAGAACAGGAAAGATACATAAAGTTGGATAGTAATATAGTTTTAGGTCTAAGGAAGTTGAATTCTCTAGTTAAGGGTTAGGAAGAATTATTTTAATATGGAAAAGATTACGAGTTCTTAATTAAAATGGAACTTTTAGCTCAAATTTTTGGATCTGTGATTTCCTTACCAACCCCTTTTAATTTCCATTAGAAGTTTTTAGTTATCAAAGTGAGCCCTTACCAATTAATCACTGCTTAAAAGTTCTTTTGTGTAAAGATTATAAAATTATGAAGTTTGTAAAGTGCGGCCAATCAACTGTAAAAATACCTCTACTCAATATCAATTCATGTTTTCCACTCTTATCTTGGATTGGAATTTCTATATCACATACCCTTATAATTCCTAAGTACCAAAGCCATAGGATTTGCTTTTACTTTCCAAGTATAAAATTATAACGTAAAATTTCAAAGAAAACAAGTTCACCAGGGGGATGTATAAGAGCGTCTTGGGATATGAAGAAGGCCACTTGTGTTTTCATTTTCTTTTCTTTTCATTTTTTTTTTTTTCAGCGCTGGGGATCAAACTCAGGGTCTTGTGCTTGCAAGGCAAACACTCTAACCACTGAGCTAAATCCCCAGCTCTGGTTTCAGCCTTCTTCCCAACTACTGCCATAAAGTATGGATAGGATCCAGTTTGGTGGAGACAAACTCTCAGACCTAAAGTGATGATTTTGACATGTTTGCTACAGGCTTCGCTCATTGTTATCAAGCTGCTTGTTCCAAAATATATTTTCCTGAAGGTAAAACAAAATAAAAGTAATCAATCAAGAAATAAAAGTCTGCCGGGTGATGCAATACTTTATGCTCTGTGAGCAATAGATATTAACCCTTCAGAAAGGTCTGATGTGTTTGAAATTTTAACCCCCAAAGGGTTCAATCTCTTGGATTGAAAAGCATGTGTAAGAAAAAGCATGTGTAAGAATCGTCAGTCCCTCTGTCCCTTACTCACTCAAACCTGGGGCTATTCTGTTTCATTTCAGTAGCTGGGACAGGATTGGACAATCAGGATGGAAAAGCACTGTTTCTCACCAGCACTCTAATTTCATTTTTAGGTTTCTAAAAACACTAATGAATACTTCTGAATGTAAGAGCTGAACTTTTCCAGTGCTGTGCTGAGCTGCACAGTATCAATGATTCTGTCCATCATATGTGACTATGTAAAGCACCCATAGAGATCACGCTATAAGTCTAGAACCCTCTTGATGGAAAGCAAACATCTCCACATATTTAACTCCTACACATTTATTAACAAAAAAGTTTTGAATATATACAACCCAAATATGTATTTATAAATTTGCATAATTTATTCATAATTTTAAGTTATCTATATATACATGTACTGCCATAACTAATACATTATACAGAATATAAAGCACCTGTTTAAAAAGGTATTAAAATGAGATGTTAAAATAAGATGAAATGAAAGTGAAACATTTTAATCACTTAAACATTTTGCTATCACTCCTGCATTAAAAATACTCAATATTTTAAATGATGACAAAGTGATTGACACTGCTTATTTATATTTCGACATCTTAGTTTATCACTTCATTGAATAAAAATTTGAAGGACTACTTATCCGTTTACCTGATTTCTTTACTTCCTTTTAATCATTGTCATTGGAAAAAAGAACCGCAGAGACATATGAAGAGGCAAATGGTCAAAGTGTAGCACCAATTTGCTTACCAGATCATGAAATACTAGTTTTCTGTTTTGTTTTGTTTTTCGTGCTGGGGATCGAACTCAGGGCCTTGTGCTTGCGAGGCAAGCACTCTAGAAATGCTAATTTGCAAAGGATTCGCGTTGAAATTCATCTGAAAAGTTGCCGTCTTCTTTAATGTCTGTTAACTGTTCTTACAAACCAAACAAAAGATGTTTACATTTTCTTATATTTAACAAATGAGTTCACAATCCACTGAAATGTTTCGTTTGGAAGATTTTTAAGCAGGTTTGAAAAATCAATTTCCAAGTTTTCAAAGACTGCAGTTTTTATCTGTACATATTTGCATAATTTTCAATAAAACAGTCACACAACTGGTATGTCCAAACATCTGTTTCCCTACATTCTTACCATAATCCAAGCTTATTTGAAAAAAATAAAATTGTTACTTTCTCACTTATAATAATATCTCCTTTACCCGAAAAGACAACTCTTTTAGTTCACCGTCACCGGGTAGCCAACAACCTTTGTGTAGGACAAAATATTTTCATAGCCTCTTTAATAATTTTGTTTCAAAAGCAACCACGTTGTTGACATGTGAAAGCAGGTAGGTTTCCTTGCTGCCATAGATTCCACTGAATTCTTTCCAGAGGGAGGGCATCTCTACGTTTACCCTGGAGCCTACTGCTCCCTGCTCCTATACTTTTCTGTATTTGTGCCAGTATCGTAGAATTCTAAGAATTGTCATTTTTATATTAGGTTATGGTATCTGGTAGAGTAGACAGTCAGAGTGTTTTTTGTGTTCGGAGTTGTATTATTATATAAAATTTAGAATTCTCTTTGTTGAATTCCTTAAAAAGGACTGTTGAGATATCTTTATTAAATGATGGTAAATCTGTACATTATTTTGGAGAGAACTGAATTTTTTGTAGTCTATTTAAAAGAAGCTCCATTTATGTTAAAGCTTTCTTAAATTCTCCAACAAGATTCCTCTGAACACTTTGTGATTTTAAGGTTAATCGTTTTGGATTCTCTTGGCTTTTCAAGTACTCTGTGAGTTTCCAAACTTCACTAAATAGTTTTAAATCTTTAAGTGCTCCTGACATGTTGTGAGAATTGACTGGCAGTGGCCTGTGGAATTGATTAGTGAAGGTTAAGTTCTTCTGAACCCACAGTATGCATATTCGTGAAGGCAAAAGACACCCATGTGGTTAAGTATATTATGTGAGGTGAAAACTTGTGTGCATATAAAATTTAACTCATCTTCAACCAAGGGATTTGGTTTGGATCTTCTGATCTCAAAGGACAGAAGCTTGCCAGACATGCTCAAAAACTGGGAGTTGAGCGGAAATACACATTTATGGTAAGAGAAGTGGAATCTCATGGGAATATCAAGTGGCTGAGCCTCTCGGCCACATGGGAATCAGCAGCAGGAGGTACTTCCAGGTGAAGGGAAGGTTTAGAATCCTCACTGCCAGAGTTTCCTGGATCTCCCGTCATGCCATTTCTCCACAACTTGCTCTCTCTCCAAATTTAGTAACTTCTCTACCAATTCCCCTTCTCACCTTTCCTCCATAGATTCTGTTTCTGCCTTCTCATGTTTCACATATAAGTCCTTTCCTTAAATTGAAGTGTGAGTGTATCATCACATTATATCCCTACTGCTTTGTCATTCAAATGTAAGCATGTTGACTATTCCAGAGTGCTGGGGATCTTCTGCAGAACAGAAATCCCAGCAGGCCTTGAAGGTTTCAGTACACATTACCTGTGCCTATGATAATCTGGTCCAAGGCTGCAGGACCCCTGGGGTTTGCTGACTGCCCATTCCTTAGGCTCACTCTGTGGGTGTGGGTGTCTTTCTAGACATATCACCAAGATAGTTCTCCTGAAGTTTCTCCCACCTCACTGGGGTCTTTTACCCTTGCTCCTTTCATCAACTTGCTCAGAATTTCAGGAGACAAAAGTCAAGAAAGAGTCGCGGACGGTCAACTTTTGCTTTCAGCCTTGGCAAAATGCATCTTTCTTAAGACAAAGGACTGCAACAGACCTGTCTACCTTTTTAGACCTAGGAGAGGAAAATATTCAGTGAGAACAAAGTAAAAAGTGTCTTAATATCTTACTTTGCCACACACACCATGACATTTTGATTGGCTGGAAACCTGTGATGGAGTCTGATCTACCACACAACTTCTCTCAGTTGGAACCTATCAATTTTAACAACCTATACTTTGCTTTCTTTTTTCCAGTCCAGCTTAATTCTGATTCTGGGGAACTCTGCTTTGCTTAGCTTAGCCTTTTTAGTGAAAGCTTTCCTCTTAGTCCCCCTTATAGGCCACAGTCAGGATTATGGATCGTTGACCCTTGCGGTTGGAGCCACCGCTGCCTAAGTCCAGTCAGGGATGTGGGAAGGTCATGCAGAGTAGACCATGGGGTTCCTGCGGCCACCAGGTCAACAGTGATAATGAGGGAGAAGTTTCTTTGGGGTGTCTGTGATGTTTGTCCAGTGTAACATATATAGGCATGAACAATGTGTGGAATGGGGCTGGTGGAGTGAATCCTTCTGGGGTGTAGAACTTTGGCGTTTTAAAATACTATTGAAAACACTCCTTACAGATTATATGAGCTTTTGGTGCAAAATAAACATCCCTCAAATTCAATGTAATAAAATAATCATTTTTTTATTATCTCTTATTCAGCTGGCTAATCTAGGCAGGGCAGTTGTATTACATCTAGCCTCTCGCGCAGGTTTATTGTCTGGATTGTTCCATATATGTCCATTCTAGAGACAAGGCTGAAGGGGCAGCAGCTACCTTGAGGTCATCTCATTGTGATGACAGAGGAGCAAGAGCACATGCCTGAACAATGTTTTGCTTCCTTTCCAGTGCCTCCCTACTGTACACGGTGCCTATTTCTCTGCTCCTTGACTCTGCTAGTATGCTGTGTACAGTAGGGAGGCACTGGAAAGGAAGGAGGCATCTGGTGGCAAACCACATCCTGGAGCAAGGGAGTACTAAGTCAGTCTACCACATAGACTAGAAGAGAATAAATGTAAATTATGGTCACAAAATGCCATGTGTGTCTAAATTAAAAAAAAGTATTACAGTAAGAGACACTTTGCCATTAATCCCCTTCAAAATCTTCCCCCTCACTTTAAACACACTTATTCCATCATTCTTGCCACTTTCTAAAGCAGCTCTGGGAATCCTCTTTCTTGAGTGTCTTTAGTAACGCTGCTGTGGCTGCCTCAGAGTTCTCAATTGATTCAAACTGTTGACCTTTCATGGCCATTTTGACTTTGGGAAGATCCAGAAGTCACAGGGTGCCAAGTCTGGTAAATTAGTTGGATGAGGACACGCTGGCAGTGGATGACACTCGACTACATAATTCACTTGTATTTTTTATCACACCTCCTAACAACCCTTGCAAAGGAAGACTTCCAGAAGTGCTTCAGAAAGTGGCAAGAGGGATAGGATAAGTGTGTTCAAATCAAGCAGGGAGTATTTTGAGGGAGATTAATGGTAATGTGTCTTTTACAGTAATAAATGTTTTAAAAATTTAAATATTTACAATATTTTTCTATCTGTGTGTGTGTGTATGTGTGTGTGTGTGTGTGTGTGTGTGTGTGTGTGTGTGTTTCAGTACTAGGAAATAAACCCAGGGTCTTTGCACTGAGCTACACCCACGTCCCTTTTTATTTCTTTTTAAATTTTGAAACAGGGTCTTACTGAATCGCTAAGTTGCCAAGACTGGGCTTTAACTTGTGATGTTCCTGCCTCAACCTCCCAGAGTGCTCAAATCACAGGCATACACCACCACACCCAGCTAGAATAAGTATATTGACTTGATGCCATCATGTAATCACCTCTGGATATCCTTGAGAGGCAGCACTGACAGTGACCTTCTCAGGCAGAACTCAGCACATACTTGCATTCATACTCCTTTTTGTTCCATTCTTAATCACGCAGGCGGCTTACCTACCATCATCTTCCCAGACTCCTGCACCTTCTTACCAAAGACCAATGCTTCTAAATTTGGTCTTTTTCTTAGAATCTTCGCACTCAGCACATATTGCCAAAAAGAACTTGCTGACTCTGATGAGTGTATCCAAAACAGAAACCACTTTCATTTGTCTTATAGTGTGCTTTCTGATAGTCAAAGTAATTCTTTGTTTTACATTGGCTGCATCAACCATTTCTTTCTGCTGAGGAAGAAAGGCTCCAAGAGTTCATAGAAAGCTCTTTCTTTTTGTTAGGAGAGAGGCAGCACCGCTAGCATCATTCCTTTGGAAGTCAAGTCTGTCCAAGACAGGAAGATTGTTGAATTAATCTTGATAGATGCATTTCCACCTCAGTTAATCTTGTCTGAGTTTTCAGGTCATAGATGGTCTCTGGATGTGTATTTTTTGGAGAAAAATGTTTGGGGAAGGGCATGGAGGTGTTTTCAGCACATTAGTTTTATTCTTCTGGTCTCAGCATCAGAATTCACTGAAGCATATTCTGCAGCTAAGAAGATGTTGCTTTTTCAGCTCATTATGAAAGGATTCCGGCACCCCTATCAAAACTATTTCAAGGACAGGGCCCAGAAGTGCTTGCCTTAGTACAAAGAACAAAATAATGTTTTGTGGGTGAACATTTCAGTATGGACCCATTCGTACTGGAAAAGAGACAGAGGTTAGTGATTTTTTTTGAAAATTTGTTCTGAAAACAACCTGTCGAGCAAAAGCATGATACTGCCATTAGACAGTTATCCTCAACGTGCAAGCAAGACATAGACTCAAGAAGTTATTAATAAAAATGAAAATGCA